>OX235272.1:105543474-105559689 GCA_944472155.2 Trichobilharzia szidati
TACATAATAGCGATATTACAAAAGGAACAGGCAAACAAACAAGGTGAAGAGAAGGCAGAAGAAGAAGGAGTAGGAGTATTAGTAGTGGAAGAAAAGAAGTTGAGTAATTTGAAAGAGGTTACTTCTTTCACTTATCTAGGGAGCATTGTCTCAACTACAGGAGGAACGGACGAAGATGTTAAATCGAGAATCGGGAAGACAATCGGGAAACACATTCATCAACCTGAAACCAATCTGGAAATCTTCGTCACTCAGCCTGCATCAACAACAAAATACGGATTTTCAATACAAACGTCAAGTCAGTCAGTTCTTCTATACGGATCAGAAACTTGGCGGGTCACAAGAAATATTTCCAACAGCCTGTTGCAGACCTTTATCAACAACTGTCTTCGATCTATACTGAAGATCAGATGGCCGGAAAGAATCACAAACAAGAAACTATGGGAACAACCAAACCAGAACCAATCGCCCAACAAATATGCAGGAGAAAGTAGAGATGGATTGGACACTCGCTGAGGAGGCCACTGGGTGACATCGCGCGTCAGGCCAACGCTCGAGTGGAACCCGAAAGGGAAGCGGCGAGTGGGACGTCAGTGCAAGGGTGACATGGAGGAGATCGTGTGAAGAGGAGTTGAAACAGTATGGACTAACATGGATGCAAGTGAAAAGTAGAGCAGAGGACAGAAGCAAGTGGAGACGTGCAGTTGAAGCCCTATTTTCCACTAGGAACCCAAGGGAACAATAATAATAATTTAGCAAACACAAACAAACAAAACAGAGAGGAGAAAACATACATATATAAAAGAAAACAAGAGCGTTATTGATACTTCTTTTTTATTTATTTATTCACCTTTTTTCTATGTACACATACATGTATGTGAATGAATGAATGAATATTCTGCGTGTTAACACACACACACACAATCAAAACTCTGTGTCTGTCTGTCTGTCTATCTGTGTGTGCGTGCGTTCGTGTGTGTGTGTGAGGACACTAGAAAGGAGACAATAACAGGCGATGTGTGTGTGTGTGGAACAGCGCACAAACAAAGGAGAGTAGTAAATGGAGAGACAAGAGAGACAAGACAAGTAAGGAAAAACCAACAAGAAAAGAAAGAGAAGAAAATGCACACAGAGAACAACCAAAAAAAGAAGTAAAAGAAAATTGTTATCGCTGCTTTCACCAACTAAAAGGATGATGATTGAATGACCGTCACCGTCGTCGTGTAGTTGTTGTTGTCTAAAAGGAAGTGAGACAAAGCAGTGATGGTGCTGCTGGTAGTGGTGGTGGTGGGGGGACTGAAACTATTAATAAACACAATGAAGAGTAAATGATATAAAAAGGATAACACTGAATAGCCCCGTCCCGCTTCACCCCATCCCAGCGCACCCCAACCCTCACCCCAGAAACACGACATCAATAAAAAGTGATCAAGGTTACAAAAAACAAAGCAAAACATAGAGAAAACAACAAAATATTAACAGATTTAGAGTTAGCTAGCTAGCCAACCAGCCAGCCAGCCAGTTGTCAGCCAGATAGTCAGTCTGTCGTCAATGTCTGCAGTCACGAAGAACTTGAATTAATTAATCAATGGTCAGGTCAAGAAGTGACGAGTGTAGCAGCAGCAGGAGGTGTGGTGGTGATGATAACGACGATGATGATGTAACCACAAAAGAAAGAAGGAGAAGCAAAATAAACACAAAACCAAAACAGAACAGAACAGGTAAGTAAACGAATTTCCTGATGTGATAATTGCGTGTGTGTGTGTGTGTATTTATAGTACACATGAATAAATGGGACGTCAATGGGCAAACGACAGAGAGAGTGTGTGTGTGTGTGAGTATGTGAGTAGTATAAAATAAATGAACAACCAACAGTCAACAATATTATTAAAAATGGGAGGAGTAGGAGGGGGCCACCTTTAAAAAAAAATGAGGAGACATATAGAGACAGGAATGTGGATATATAAAAAAAAGAATTTCGTGGTTTGTTCTAATTTCATTTGTTGTACTGATGATAAATCATCACTATCATAATAATAATAATTGATAATAATAATAATAATAGTAATAAGTAATAATATTAACAATGGCATTGCGCATTTGAGAATAAATGGTCGACGGTCTGTCACTTGATATTACGTAACACCTAAAGGACAAAATAGAAAAGAAAACAACAACAACAATAAAGCGAATTATAGGTGTAAGAAGTGACATACAGATTTATAATAATATAATGGTACATTCCATTGAGAAATACTTTTATTTCAAGTATTGCTTTGTAGGGATTTGATTGATTGATTACAGGATTTCATCATGAGCTGACATTGGTTAGACAACCACTGGAAAACCACCAGTTGAGTACTGTCAGACAGCTGTTTCGTCCTAGTTTGGGACTCTTCAGCAGTACGAACACACCAACAAGATTCGAGTCCACGACTTTTTGGTTACAAGGCTAGAGAACTCGTAGACCACTAATCCACTGGGACCCGATCCAATGGCCATTACATGAATTCTAGCTTCTGCCAAATCACGACATAGCGCGCCCCTTAGCAAATGTCTTCGGCGAGTATTTGTTCTCACACCCGACTTGCTGCAGCCTACTGGTCACGACTTCTCATTAGAACCCCAGGTAACTACCTACCTGAATACGGCAAGTCGCTAGTGAGCATCTCATCGATATTCAAGTGTTGGTTTGTAGGGATTTGATTGATTGGTTACAGGATTTCATCATGAGCTGACATTGGTTAGACAACCACTGGAAAATCACCACGGAGTACTGGAGGGCTATTTCGTCCTAGTTTGGGACCCTTCATCAGTACGCACTCACCGGGTTCATATTACCTAATAGTTGCTGGCACCATTATGCAATTATATTCCCTCTCCCTCTCTCTAACTTTTACCTGATACCGAATTTATTATAATGATATCAAGTAGAGATTATAGTTGTGATTTAGATATGGAGGGGTTTCCAAAGGAAACTAGGGTGGATCTCAAGCCTAGAGGTGTGTATCCTGTAAATGGTGACAGGCTCTAAACGAGCAGTAGAATGGTAGTCCGGGGCTCAGATCACTTTGTAATAACTAGCAAGCACTACTGGTCTCCTACTATTAACTTTATCTTCTTCTTCTTCCTGTATTACTATTCCCTGGGGTTCCGAGTGGAATAGAAGGCTCCAACAATACATCTAAAAACTTTGCTCTATTTTCTGATATCCTCCTTCAGCTGACTGACCCCACGATTGCCCATAATGCCTCATATCCTTCTCCCCCAACTCACACGATCTCCTCCATGCCACCCTCGCACTGACAACAAACTCGTCGTTTCACATTGGGATTCCACTCGAGCGATGACCTGCATTCCACGCAATATCACTCGACGGCCTCATCAACATATGCCCTATCCATCTCCATTTTCTCCAACATATATGTTGAGCAATCGGCTCTCGCCTGTTGGTTTTTTCGCAACCAGAGTTTCTTGTTGCTAATTCTTTCTGGCCAGTCGACCATTTGATATACAGTATGGAGCCAGTGAAGCGGGTAGTTGTTGATAAAAGTCTGTAACTTGATGGAGATCCTTTTCGTGACGCGCAGTGCAAGTTTCTAACCCGTATAGAAGGAATGACTGTATATTTGTGTTTAAAATTTGAATCTACTTTCTTACGATGATATATATATATATATATATATATAACCAATATCAGTTAACGGTGACAATCTTTGTAAACCAAGGAGTACTGGACAACTAGTGTGACTGACTCTCCATCTGTAAGTGTCCATCACCGCACGAGGAAGCGAACCTATGACCTTCAAACAAGTTCAGAGGCTAGCTCGTCGACTATCGAGACCCTGGGTTGGGAAAAAATGGAGATGGAATGGGCATACACCACACTGAGGAGGCAGTCGAATGACATCGCACACAATGCAGGCCATAGCTTGAATGGAACTCCAATAGGAAGTGACCAGTAGATCGTCGGTGCGAGGGTGACAAGTAGGAGATAGTTTGGCGAAGAGGAGGTGAGAGATGATTATGGGCAATTGAAATTTTTTGGATCTCTTCTTCACTTAATATTGATTGTTCATTGATCTAATAAATTGACCTCGTAGTTTCGTTCAATTAGAGATGAGGAAACATTCTACTTTGTTAGAGGCTTTCATCAAACACGAGTATATATATACAACCAGCACTAATCATCATCAAGGGGAGGGATTTGACAGAGGTTACTTCTTGCACTCATCTAGGCAACCAGCATCGTTTCAATCACAAGCAAGAGAACGGAGGAAGATATGAAAGCCAGCCAACGAGAATCGGAAAGTCAAAATTCACCTTCATCAATCTTAAACCAGTTTGGAAGTCTTCTGCTCTTACTCAGCGAGCATAAAAAACAAGATTCGAATTTTCAACACCTATGTCAAATCAGTCAGTTCTTCAATATGAGTCGGAAAATTGACGAGTGCATCACTAAAAAGTATTTCTAACAGGCTACAGGAGACTTTTATCAACAGCTGCCTCCCTCGCTGACTCCATACTGAACATCAAATGGCCGGCCAGAAAGAATTAGCAAGAGAAAACTCTGACTGGGAACAAACCAACAGGCAAGAGCCGATTGCTCAACAAATATATACAGGAGAAAATGGAGATGAATAAGACATACGTTGAGGAAGTCATCGAATGAAATCGTGCGTCAGACCACTGCTCCTCGAATGGAATCCGAATGGAAAGCAACAACTTGGTCGTCGGTGTGAGGGTGACATGGAGGGGATGAGAGATTATGGTCAACCTTGGAACCATCTAAAGAGGATAGCACTAAGTAGAACAAAGTGGAAATGTGTTGCTGAAGCCCTATGTTCCACTTGGAACTCGTTGGAGTATTGCATATCGATCAACTAACTCTACTTACTTTCACGAAATATAAAAGAAATCCCAAGTAACCCTCCCCACCACACACACACACAAACAGTAAATGTACATCGGTGGCACAGTGGTTATGACTCTCGCCGAGCATGCACATGGTCTGAGGTTCGATCCCCTGCCTGCAAAATTTGGGCTACCCACATCACATGCTGAAAACTTCATACATGTACCAAACAATACCGTGTGGAATCAAGCTGTAATTTAAAAAATAAAAACACTTTTATAAGCGTACCTACTGATGAATAATTACATTTTTTTCTATAAATCAATTAACCAAAAGTATGCAAAAAATTACACTACTGAATACTTACAATGCATACACATTGAAACGATGACAACAGCAACAACAACAAAGAATCAACAACAACGGGGGAATTGAATTATATACGTCATCGAATATTATTTATTATCTCATTATATCACTATTCAATAGCGACATTGAGTAGTAATGCTCTTTTCTGTAGAAAATCTTTAGAGAATTTTGTTACACGTTTAGATCGACCCAATGAAGTTTCAATAAATTCTACAATCTGTACAAAAAAAAGAAAAAGAAAAAGATGAAAAAATTAAAAATTAAAACAATTAGTCCCCTTTGATAAATTTGAATAAGGCAGCATTAAGAAGACAAATTTCGCGAGATGATGGCATCATTTCGTAGTTTCTTTACAACCGCTTTACAACTAACATGGTTAACAATAATAAAATAAAATAAAGTGCATGACAATTACTCAGTTAAATAAAAAACACAAAAGTACATACTAATGACCAATCATATTTAGATAGGTCATGTAGTCCATCATGGTAGGCGAAGGTTAAAGTCTATCGTTTTTTGTACACACAGTTTAGACTGTATGTGATTAATCCCCGAAGAGTGCTTCCATCATCACCTTCAATAACCAACCCTGAATTAGAGTTATGTGATGAAATAATTGTGAAACAGTCATTAATATTGATTGATTATGTGACCTGACATTAATAAGTGTTTTGCAATGGAGATGATTCTGGATTTCTATTCAGATTAATCGCGTTGGGATTTTCTATATGATTTATTAGCCATTTTGGAACATGTTCCTTTCGACGACATTGGAACATTCAATTGGTTCTACTTATATAAGTTTCACCTCAGCTGTAGGTGAACTGGTAGATACATTTTGAAGTAGAGTCCACAGAATTTCGTCCTTTAAGGGACAGCGATCGAAAATGTTCGGCAAGTGAGAAAAAGAGATGCGGCGTAGAATGTGCGTTTGATGGCTGACCGAAGTGTCTTTGAGCTGTCAACTGCATAATCTGGTCACCCTTGAATGGTAGGTAGGTTAATAAAGATAGCTTTCTTTGGTACAAGAGCTGTCATTTCAGGATGTGGTCTTTCTTTACTGTGACAAGTGATAAAGTTTTCCGGATAACCATTAGCTAATAAAACTGAATGTATATTTCGAAACTCATATAGAAACCCATATAGAAAATCCCAACGCGATTAATCTGAATAGAAATCCAGAATCACCATCCATTGCAAAACACTTATTAATGTCAGGTCACATAATCAATCAATATTAATGACTGTTTCACAATTATTTCATCACATAACTCTAATTCAGGGTTGGTTATTGAAGGTGATGATGGAAGCACTCTTCGGGGATTAATCACATACAGTCTAAACTGTGTGTACAAAAAACGATAGACTTTAACCTTCGCCTACCATGATGGAAACTTTTTAAAGAAATAACTAGCGGTAAGCGGTGTAATTCTGTACAATCTCTTAATGTTAATAATCTTAATAAGTCTTTCATACGCTCCTCTGACGATATCCTTCCTAATGATACAAATCACATAGACAATAATTTTAATGGTTTTAATACCCTTGATGTGCTTAAATGTCTCCGTTCTCTTAAGCCTTCCCAAAGCCTTGGTCCTGATGGCGTACCTGCCATTGTCCTCAGGAACTGTGCTGATATTTTGTTACCCTCTTACTAATATTTTTAATGCTTCCTTTTCCAGTAATGTTCTACCTTCTGCATGGAAAAACATTAAAATTGTCCCTATACCAAAACAATCTTCTGGTACCGATAGTAAATTTAGGCCTATTGCAATTACTTCTCCTCTTTTAAAATTGATGGAAAAACTACTTTTACTTCGTCTTGAACCTTCATTGAAAGCTTTTAATGACCCTAAGCAATTTGCATATAAACATGGTAGAAGTACCTTGGATGCTGCGGTTGTCTTATATCATAATGTTGTTTCTTGTTTAGACAAAGGTGCCAAATATGTCCGTGGTGCTTTTCTAGACTACACATCTGCGTTTGACTCTGTACCTAGGGGCCTTTTATTAAATAAGCTCTCCTTGACGCACACAGCATCCTGGGCTAAGAGTTGGTTGCATTCTTATTTTTCGGATAGAATGCAGTATACTGCATATAATGGCAAATCTTCTGCTTTGCTTACAAAAGCCGGTGTTCCTCAAGGTGCCGTCCTCTCTCCCTTTCTTTTTTCTTTCTTCTTACATGACCTGCCACATTTAAACGAAACCAATTTTGTCAAATATGCTGATGATCTGACTGTATCACTGCCTATCACTTCTGAGTCTGACTGCTCCAAACTTAATAGCTTTTTGTTGGACATCAGCATGTGGTCTAAGTCAAATGGTCTTATGTTAAATCCTTCCAAATGTCAGGCAGTTAACTTTACCTTCAACCATCGACGTGACATACATGAACTAGTTAGTTCCCATGATGCCTGTAGCATAGATGGCACAGAAATTGAAACCAAATCAAGCATTAAATACCTTGGATTAGTTCTTTCCTCGGACCTTTCATGGTCATCTCACATTTTATTGGTCTCTAAGAAAATGTTTCGTCTTACCTTCTACATTAAAAAGTTAAGACAACAAGGTATCAGCCAACCTTTAGTTCTGCGATTTTTAAACTCCTGTATTTTACCCATTTTACTTTATTGTTCTCCATTAATCTTTCCTGGGCTTCTTAAAAAAGACTATGCCGTATTACGAAGGGTATTAAATGCTGTGAGTAGGGCTTGTGGTTTGCCACTGCGTGATCTCGCCAATACCATAGTCGAGAGACACGTAAATTCCTGTAAAAATTGGGCAAAGGCCGTACTGTCAGACCCTCTGCACCCTCTTTATTCACAATTATCCCCTTGTATCTCGTCAGGTAGAACGAGAAGTCAATATAAGAAATTATATGCTCGTACCACTAAGTACAAAAATTCTACAATACCGTACTTAGCCCGTATTTTATGTGATGAAGACACTGTTAGACGTGAAACATATAAGTTACTATGTAATTAGCATAGTGAATCGACCCTTTCATTGTTCATCTTTCTGTAATTCTATGGTGTCACCCTTTCTATCGTTTAATTATAACTTTGCTATTTTTATTTTAGTTGTTATTACTATTATTACTATAATTTTATATTTTTCTCCTTATCCTCTACTGTAATTGCTACATAGCTCCTATAAAAACGTTTTGTTATCATTATTATGTATTAATTATTCCGTTTATCTACTATTTTTTGTTTGTTGTTGTCGTTTTTGAGTAAATTAGATGCAATACTGTACTGAATGCTGAAAATTCCTTGCTGTATCATTAATACTGTTTTTGGAATAAAGCAAAAATTATTATTATTATTATTATAGGAATAAACATCTGATCCAGGTGTGACTGAGATCTAGCTAGCCTTCAAGATGGAGTTGGATTCGAACCTAAGACCTATCGGCTAAAAGTCGAGTGTAAAAGCCAATGGACTCTATCCATCAAATGCATATAACACATACTATCTAACATACATAAACCTGTTAACTAAATATATATCAACATAATTTCATAAAATGTGAGACTGTTTCGAAACAGGCTTTTATGATGAAATAAAAGACCAGCCATGTGGAAGACCGACAACTAAATAACCCTAAGATGGTCTAAAATTCGAACGATACAGAGAAGATTAGCATGGCCCCTGAGCAAGGATGACACACGCAAAATCGTGAAGCTTTCCATATTTTTTGTGCGTCGGTGGCACAGTAACAGACTGCTCGCCAACCACGCATGTGGTTCGGGGTTCGAACCCCGGCCACTGACGTACTCCTTCATCTCGCTAAGCCAGTAATAAGACTGGTAAAGAAGGAAAGTTGGGAGGAGTGGGGGGGACACGAGGCTAGCAAACTCATCCCGTAAAAATAAATACCACAGCTGCTGAAAGTTCAAGTCCTATGTTCCACTGGGAACGCAAAGCATTGAAAAAACAGGTTACATACTTCTGAAAATTTGTATGAATAGCTCTCAGTTTTTCAGGAAAGTGTCGATATCCATCCACATAAACTGCTTGGATGTCTTTTTTCTTAAAATCTGAACATTTATTAAAAATTAAAACTTGATTTATCCCGCATATATAACTTCACTATTACATACACGAATTCTGATTGGTCGTCGTCACTACAAGGTATCATTCGTTTGCCTCAGTCCATTTGGGTTACTTTGACTCTCATTTCCTGGGATCTGCGTAGAACATAAATCTTTAGGATACATTAAAGTTTCGCTGGAAATAATGTGTTGTTTTGAATTTATAATTTTATTTTATTTCTTTACGTACCCAGTGGAGCATAGGCGGCTTCAAGCTAGGGCGATGGTATTTATTTTCACAGGATGTTGTAGACCTCATGCCCGACCCACACCCTCCCAACCTTCCCTCTTTAGCAGTCTTATTACTGGCTTAACGAGGTAAAAGAGGAGTGGGGTTCGAACCCCACACTACATACGTCGTGGTTGGCGAGCAATCTACCACTGTGCCACTGACGCGTGTTATCTTTAAGGTATAGAATTGTTGCTTTCTTCATGTCCAACCACTTTCACTTCTTTTCTGGGCTTAATTATTGCCTAGTGGACAAGGAGAAATTTAGAAGCGCGTCAGCAGAAATCAAAGGTAAGTGTTCAAGTGTTGGTTTGTAGGGATTTGGTTGATTGGTTACAGGATTTCATCATGAGCTGACATCAGTTAGAGAACCATTGGAAAACCCGCTGGGAGTACTGGACAGTTGTTTCGTCCCAGTTTGGGACCCTTCAGTAGTACGCTAACACCAGGGTTCGAACCCAGGACATTCTGGTTACAAGGCGAGAGAGCTCATAGACCACTTAGCTACTGAAACCCAATCCAATGGCCAGCCAGCCCATGAATTCTAACTTCTGCCAATTCATGAAATAGCGCGACCTCTAGCCAGTGTCTTCAGTGGGTATTTGTCGTCACACAGAATTCATAAGCCATCTGATCGGGTCCCAGTGGCTTAATGATCTACGATTTCTCTCGCCTTGTAACCACAAAGTCGTGGGTTCGAACCCCGGTGGGTGCATACTACTGAAGAGTCCCTAACTAGGCGGGCGAAACAGTTGTCTCAGTACTCCCAGCTGGTTTTCCAATGGTTCTCTAACCAATTGTCAGCTGCTCATGATGAAAAGGTACGTGTGCAAAATTTATTAAATCAACTGAATGACATTTAAATTTAGTCACTGTGACTGGTAATCAATCACAAAAACCAACTAACCTAAATAGCCTAAATTATTTTAGAGTTTATATACACATATAAAACACAGACAAAATACATACACAAAAACCACATAAACCAACCCAACAGACAGACAGAAAAAAAGAAGTAATTTCACTGGTTTAAAAAAATTATGATCATGTCATAACTTGTTAAGTAATGATAACAAAACACTAAAAATAAAATAGAAATACACACGCCTATACTATAAAATCATATGTGCGTGTGTGTGTGTGTACGTGTAATAAATCTCGAGGAGTTAAATTCAGTGTTAATGTGCTCCAAATTTGTGCAGGGAATAAGATGATGATGTCAATCAGTAACTAACAACTCCACCCCCAAAACTTAACCAAATTGCTACAGAAACTTCAACGCACAAATATATTAAAAATACTAAAAATACAAACAATAACCTTATTTTCCGCTGGAATCGGGGAAGTGAAATAACGCAGGCTGGTAAAAGCCTTCGGGAAGCCAGTCAGCCAATGTGCCACCTTTCAATGAACGCGAAAATAAGGATGGGGACGTGGAATGTTCGTACAATGTACGAAGCTAGAAGGTCTGCCCAGGTAGCCGCAGAAATGAGAAGATATGGAATAGAAGTGTTGGGAATCTGCGAGAGCAGATGGAACGGATGTGGAAGGTGCCAACTATCAACTGGAGAGACAGTAATCTATTCCGGTCACCCAGAGGACAGCCACGAGCACACCGAGGGAGTGGCCATCATGATGTCACCAACAGCAGTCAAAGCTCTCATGCAGTGGGAACCAATCTCCTGTAGGATAATGAAAGTGGAGATGGATAGGACACTCACTCGCTGAGGAGGCCGCTGAGTGACATTGCGCGTCAGGCCAACGCTCGAGTGAAACCCGAAAGGGAAGCGGCGAGTGGGACGTCCAAGGGTGGACATGGAGGAGATCGTGTGAAGAGGAGTTGAAACAGTATGGATTAACATGGACGCAGGTGAAAAGTACAGCAGAAGAGAGAAGCAAGTGGAGACGTGCAGTTGAAGCCATATGTTCCACTAGGAGTCCAAGGGAATAATAATAATAATCAATAGAAAAGCAGTTTTCATCACCAAAAAACAAAAAGTTTTTCTTGCAGGGATTTCATTTGATTGGGGTTTCAGAATTTCATCATGAACTGATATCATATCGGTTAGACGACCATTGGAAAACCACGAAGGAGTACTAGACAGATAACTCTTTCGTCCTAGTCTTGGACTCTTCACCGGTGCGTACCTACCTACTGAGTCTGGAATACAGGACCTTGGATACAGAGATGACCTTTGCCAGCCGGCCAGCCACACACACACAACAAAAACGACAGTGACCATCCTCCATGTATCACCGAAAATCTATCAATAGGTAAATCTCTCAGCCTCACAGCTGCTTCATATGCTTGTGTATCTGACCGTCAAAAATTCATTATTATTCACACATATAACAATTCAGCGAGGTTACACATCAATACAGCATCAGATATCAAGATTATCTCTCTCTCAGCAGCTATAGTTGGAAGAAAGTTGAACAAGCTTGAATTCATAAAATTTTAAAGCTACAGTTAGTGTATTCGGAGGTCAGATGCCACTAGCAACAAAGATTTACTGTTGACAGTTTCCTTCCACAATACTACTTATAAAGATAGTTTGTTATATATCCAACATGAAACTAAATCACCCGGGTTTTGATTGGTTTAGGAGTTTTGGCTTTTCAGAGTTATCAAAAAGTACTGAATCAAGAATTCATCTAGATTTGGATGAAATAAGTCAATATTTTCGGAAGGCAAGCAGTAAGAGTCCCTCTGCCAACAGCGCATCTTCTCCCGCTCGTGGTATTGATGTGATAAGCCATAAGATCGGTTTTCGTTAACGCATTAGGTTGATATGTCTCTCAATCTATTAGGTGATATATATATATATATATATATATATATATATATATATATATAGTTTACTCAAAAAAGCCTCGTCAGTATATAACTGATTTTAAAACCGGCATTTTTAGCCACCACACTATCTAGGTAAAAAAAGAAGATCTTACCTCATCTGAAGTTTGTAGATCGCATAATAAATCAACTAAAGTCGGTAAATCGATACCAGACAATGGCATGGAAGACAGTTGAGATTCACACCAATGCACAAGTTCTTCTTTCACAGTAAATGAATTCATTGTACTACAATTCTTCTGATATTGCAAAACAAAAAACAAGAAATTAAGCATTTAGATTGGTATTATTATTAGTATTATTGCTGTTTCGATACATCATATCACATGATAATCAAAAATAATACACACAAAAAAGAACGTGGGAAGATATTACAGTTGAGGGGCCCAACTGAGTGGGCCCCACACTTGTTGCGTGAAAGAGCTGTAGGTAGGTAGGTGGGGAGCTGGTTTTGAACAAACAACCCACCCACTACTACTGGTTGATGACCAAGAGTTTAAACCAATGAATGAGCTATGTAGAGAAAACGATGAGTCGGAAGTCTAAAAAGATGTGTGAGCTAATGATATTTCCTGTTGAGCAGCAGTTCGCCCTGTCCTCTTCTTTTATGACTGTGAGATATGGTAGTCATTGAAAGTGGAAGATATGCAAAAAAACTGTCTGTCTGTTTTCGACATAGAATGCTGCACCGATGTGCAGCTGTTCGAGTCGCCACACTCCCTCTTTGTAGCACACAAAGCAAGAGAAGAAATGCATAATAGAGACATTAAACAGAGATGTGAGACAAAGGAATAGTAATAACGGAGAACAAAACAGTTTCATTGGAAATCATAAGCCACAAGGAGTCAATGCATCTGCGCCAGCCATTGAGAACGATTTTGAGCCATATCACCAATTGTTTCCAACCATTGGTTTTTACCATCCCGAGGACCCCAACCAGGAAGTCTACACCTTCCTACATCGCCTAGACTAACTGTTGTAGATTTCGTTTGACCGCCGCTAGCTCTTTTCCAGCCTGACCCTATGTAAGCCAACATGCCCATCGGGCGAGGAAGGCGATGACTAGGCATGCGTAACACATGTCCTAACCATCTCAGTCGATGTAATTTCACAGTCTCGTCAACTGATTTCCCTCCTTACCCAGCACTCGACGCCTAACCTCAATATTGCTTACCTTACTATACCACTTCACACTGGAGATAGAACGCAGGCACCTATGATCAAAGACAGCTAATCTTTTCATGTCTTTCAATCCCAATGGCCAGGTCTCAGTCATAGCCATAAAGGAGGACGGAGCGGACTGTTGAGCAGTACACACGCCCTGTGGTCGATAGCCAGCCGGACATCATGTCTACGCCAGAGACGGCGTAAACTGGCATATGCGAAACTAGCCCTCTGTATCCGGGCTGAGATTTCGTCGGAGATCAACTGGTTGGGGATGATGGTACTTCCCAAATAAGTGAAGCGGTCAACGCGCTCTACCACTTCACTCCCGATTTCTAAACTAGGAGTCAGTGTAGTCCAGTCCTGTAACATCATCTTGCATTTGGCGGGAGCGAATCGCATGCCAAACATTCGTAGATTGCAGCCCAAGGTGTTCAGAAGACTCTGCATTTTATCAGCGTCCTCGCCTAGAAGGACTACATCGTCTGCATATTCTAAGTCAACGAGATTATTCCCTGGTAGCAAGTCAATCCGTGAGTCACTGAAGTGAGTTAGGGTTAGTACATCTATGATAAAATTGAATAGAAATGGGGAATGTAAAAGGCTAGGTGTGTGTGTGTGTGTTCGACTACATATATTCGAGTTCCATCTCACATGTTAAGTGATATATATATATATATATATATATATATATATATATATGTATATATAGGGAGAGAGAGAGAGAGAGTAAGCAATGTTGACAATAGGCGTAAAGTGTTAGGCAAGCGAGGGAATATCAGACGATGAGATTGTGAATCTGCGCCGAAGAAGTTAAAGATGGTCGTCAAACTAAAACCCGGAATTCATTTTTCAAGTCTTTGATTTGAGTCACTTAAAAAGATATAGACTGCCTGGTGGTTGAAGATCTCAAGGAACAAAGAATTAACAGCTGCAAACTGTTGGTAACATGGTTTAGAGCTGTTCTCAGTGGCACAGAATGAAGTTATTGTGTGTTTCCCCACCCCTCCCCCTCATATCTCCGTTTATTATGGTTTCTTGGCATTTCTTTTTTTCTTCTTCATACCTTTACGTGTGCTTGTATGAAATTCAACAACTTGAACAGCTATGCATTTGTTCAAAGTTCTATATCGTTGAAAATTCATTCAGTTAGTACATTCACTTTACAGTAATCCCAATGTGTATAGAAAATTATAGGCAAGATTTCCTTTAAATAGCAGATATGTATCTCTGACATCTACTGCCTTTGGTTGTTTCCCATTTTAGAGATGCTTATGTTTGGAGACAGTGAGGAACACCATTCGTTGAGTGTCGTCATTTGGAAACATCGGTTGATAGGACCCAGCATAAAATTGTATATCATTCCCTTTCACACAGATCGTATGATTTATCTTGTGATGGAGTCATACTATGTGAATGTATCATTTCTCACGCATATTGTGATTTAGTGTGTGTGAGATCAATTAATCGTCTTTTGTCCTAACCTTGGTCTTTGTCCGATCACCAACCAATCAGAATAGCCATTCCCAGCCAATAAGAACAGTCTATTTCTCACAGATGTGAACCGACTTTATTATGATGAAGAAAATGTATAAATGTCATGTTTTGTTTCCTAAATTATATGTTACAATAATCTTACAGTCACAGGCCAGCCTTTGTCTTTTGATATTTGCGTGGCTCAGTGGATTGGAAAGTACAATGGACAAATGGGCATATTTAGCGTATCAGTCGACTTCATTACCGTTATAATAACTAGAAGGCACGGACATAACAAATTGGCGACTGGTTTATTCAGTTAAATGCAGTTATAATATCGGCCCCGAAGGCCTGGTAGACATGTGCTACGAATGTCATCCCAGAGGCTTCCGTACCGGTGGTCTCTGTTCGCTAGCCCTGGGACACGATGGAAAAAGCAGAGAGGTGGTCAGCCCATAACGTGGTGTCGTGGGATGAAAGATATTTGTGTTAGTTTAACATCGGCTGATGTAGCAAGACTTCCTGGTTAGAGTCCGAGAGATAGCTTGAATCGGTATCTCATAACGTTATCGGATATGGCTAAGAATCGAAATCAATGAATGGCGAAAGTGTTACAATTTCCTTCTTTCTTCCCTTTCCGACAATAATTGACGAATGCTGTTTGAACTTGTTAAATATGACTGTTTCCCTCCTCCCCCCCTCCCCAAATGACGTACTTTATCTGCTCTCTCATATGTTGTTTTATTATTATTGTGTGGCACATCTTCTTGGCACTATATTGCACCAATTCTTTGTGCTTAAATAACTAAATAAATAACTTAAGAGATTCCATTTTCTATATCACTTATATACCTAGTTACATACAAATGTATTGAATTACAGATGAGTGAATTTAAAGTTACTGAAACAAACGTCTTTATGCTTATTGGATGATCCGAGTGAAAATTTAAATAATTATTTATTTCAATGTCCTGATCGAATTGTCCATCTGCTTGTCTTATTCTCCAACACAACAATCAAATGTCATCAGTCTGAATAGAAACACATGACTGTATCTCGTCTCACAGAGCTAAAGTCATAAAGATTAATAAGAACAAATATACTCCTCCTTTATGTTTACCTTGGCCTATTTATTATCTATAAGATTATCAGGGATTGTGATTTTCCCACTG
>OX235272.1:105560185-105614375 GCA_944472155.2 Trichobilharzia szidati
ATAGCCACCATTATGACATGCACAATGATAGAGGTCACACAAGGTACAACAAATATGGACTCAAAAATCTCCTTAAAGTAATTGATATCAGAGGCGTGAAGACCAGAAGTGTCAGACGAGATATACAGTGGCCTGAGAGTTATATGAAAGAATCGATCCACTTGTGCTTGCAAGCATCCACCAACAACTGATGGTGCTGTGACAGCGATACAAAAACAGCAGGGTTTGGATCAACTACGATAGAAAAAACAGGATGAACCGTGAGGTTCACTGTTGAGATAAAATACCCTTCGGTTGTAAGCAGTAACTTTCATGCCACTGGCCACAGGGACTCTTCCATTTTGGGTGGAATTACGACGGTTTCTGTTCCCCAGCAATTCAGAAGCGATAAGAAATAGAGAAAGAGCAGGTAAGCAACTGGCACTCTACAGAGGTTAGTGCAACCAAGGTCTATCCAATAAGCTCTCCAATAGAAAAACCCATGAATGTCTAGGCTTGAGAGAACAAATTTCAAGCCTTCAAACTATAAAACAAATATATATCGTTGATTTGTCACTAGCAAGTTAGTATTATGCTAAAATCAGACATACGACTCAGCTGCACATATTAATCAGCGAAAAACACATATATACTAGTAAAAATGGAAGATGAAATTCACCTGAAGTTTCAGAATCTTGCCACCGCTGTGCAGTGCTGGGAAGATGGTAGTCTATAGATATTGATTAGCCGAAAGCCTACATGAAATGTACAATGCCTAAATTTCAGCAGATTTTGTTTAAATAGTTGTAAAACGATCATCGCTCAAAACTCTGTTTTACACGACTAGGAGAGTATCCTCTACACAAAAATTAGAGAAGTAATTTCCGGTTCTCGAAAAGATGTTGGAAAACAGAGGTTACCCTCAGAAATTTACAAACTAGTATGGAAGACGAAAGTTTCAACTCAATTTCAAAGGTGATATTATTGCGGAAATAGTAAACGGAAGACTGAATACCTTGCTAGCAAGAACATATAGTGAAACTAAGTTAGTTCCCACTTATCGAACGGCGTTCTTTCGGGTGCAGTCAAACGTTGAAAGATGCCCTTTTATGTCAGCTATAAGTGTCTGTAAAAATTTGCATGTTCCTGCAGTAGCGGTTATATTGGGAGAGCAGAGAGAAGATCACACTTTCGTCTCTTTGAACACAGGCTGGAAAGGCCACACCTGAAGTGAACAAACGCCTTTACTATTGCCATTGCCAGACATCTCGTCAATGTAGGTCATGAGTTCGACATCATGAATTCCAGAGAATTTCCATTGGGTGGAGTGTTTTTATTGCCCTGAACTTTGCCGAAGAAATTACTATCAGAGGCGTAATATCCAATTTTTTATTTAAGAGGAAGAAGATATATGCCATTCTTTCCTCTGCTTCCCGTCTTTTCCGCTCACGTGAGTATATTCTGGCTTTAATCTTTCTTAATTTCGCCACAATATCATTTTGCTAGTATCCTGTTTCTCTGACTTGGGTAAAGTAATCGCCTTGTTACTGAACGTCTTAGCTACACATCCTGTCACTCACCTCTTGTTTTTATTACGCAACCCCTCTGTCGTTGTACTGAAGCATTCATCTTTTTTATATGAGTGCAAGCCTATTAAGTT
The DNA here is from genome assembly GCA_944472155.2 of Trichobilharzia szidati. NCBI lineage: Eukaryota > Metazoa > Platyhelminthes > Trematoda > Strigeidida > Schistosomatidae > Trichobilharzia > Trichobilharzia szidati. The sequence goes on from OX235272.1 coordinate 105,561,825, forward strand.
TAGAATGCCCTGTCAGCTGGCATCTAGTAACTTTCGTAAACATGCTCTCATTGTTCTGTATATAAACTTCATAAATTCTTTATCCTGCGCGGAATTGATCAAAAGAGCATGAAATACACTACAGCAAAAACTAATTCTGAATAAACAGTCGTGTTTGCAATATTCAAATTCACAAAGAGAAATGCATGTATAGAGGCTGGGGCCGTGGAATTACACGGATAATACGAAGTTTACTGACACAAGATTTTATACCCACAACTCCTATAGTTTTCATTCCGCGTTGACTAAAGACAAACCAAAACACTGAATTGATCGTCCAAAATACGAGATATAACTTGACATAAGAATCGTACTGTGATGATGGTTATTTAGGTGTTTGTGTATTGTGCACGAACAACCGAACACAAAACGACAGCGTGTCAGTTGGCGTGGATGCTTGACTCCGAGCCTTTGCCTAAACAAGTTGTCTTAATCAATGAAGGACATCACGTAATATCGAGTGTTGAATGCTGTGGCTAATAATTTTAGGGGATTATCTTCCACTACAATTGTACGAAAAATCAGTCAAATTGGTAAATATACGGAGGATGATACCGCATTTGTGGTGTTTTTTATGGACGCGTGCTTAACTAAATAGAAATTATACAGTAACAGACCGAGGTTATGCGAGAGCATATCAAACGACGTGGGTACTCATCTATGCAGTCTCAGCTTAGGCCATCGACGTAAAAAGTGATGTTCCGCAAATGAGGCCATGCGCAAATAAATTCAGTGGTTCATTTGCCACAGTACTTTTTAACTTGATACAACATTCTTGAAGGTAAAAGCTAGAGACTGATTCTAGGGAAGAAAACCTCTGACAACTCTTAACGTTTGAAAGACAGAGTTATACACCTAAAGAAACAGCCTATCACGGGGCAAATACTATGAGAACGTTATGGAATCAAAGGGCACCAAGCAAACGTTTCAGAGGAGTCTATGACTAGTCCGTAGAGTATTAACTCCAATTTACCGGGTGAGCGAGTTACCACTCACCTTCATGAATTTCCCCAGTGTATCATAGATGCATTTGTTTTACGATTTACGTAGACAAGTGGGATAGTGAGAAATCATAGAAATGCACCACTATTTTACTACGCTACCACTGTCCTCTTCTTCCTTCACACATCAGTTTACCGCAAACTTGTACATTTCTCTCCAGCAGTAGAGAGAAATAAGCATTCCAAAGAGGATTCATTATCTTCATCTTCACTGTTTCAGTGAATTTATTTTTCGTCCTCCAAAGACAGATTTTAGACGGTGGCATTACTTAGTGTTAAAATTGTGTCAACGGTCTAATATATTTCCGAATTATTCGAAAATGAAGGAATTCGATGTAAAGTTATCGAGTAACGCCAGTAAAGCTTCATTCATCCAGTATGAAAGTGTGCGTACGGAAATTTACGGGCGGTTATTAATCCTCGGCTGCCACATCCTGGAAGTTGACTTTTTCTCGGAGTACCTCAAAGAGAAAAAGCATCAGGGTCGCGTGACAAAAGAATTGTAATAATTATTACCAATAGTAATCCGTACTGGCCGAATACCAGTGAACCAAGCAACAGCACAAAGTCTGTAGAATCTAGAAACTCACGTTTGGCAGAAATAATTTCGTTACATATATACAATAAACAGAAATAAATATTGATGAATTTTTAAACAATACAATAACTGAAACAGTCAACCACTACATCCATCACATGTCGAATGTCTTCTAGCAATTTTAGAGGCATTTCTGAGTTCTTTCCCAAACTTCTCAGATACTATAACGGCATGTGCTACTGGAAGATCTCCAGGGGCTGACGGTATCGACGTTCGCGAATTGTACGGAGTATACTTACGTAAGATCCAATGCCAACAACTCCCATAGCATTCGTTCCTCGTGTACCAAAGACAAAGCAAAAGACACTATTTGATCGTCCAAAGTACGAGATATATTTCGGGACCAAATCGTAGACCGAGATGAATGCTTAGCTAGCTAGTGATCGTGCACGAACGTGACACGACGGAGTGCCAAATGGCATGGATGCTTGACCAGAAGCCTTCAGCTGAACAAGTTGACTTAAACAGTGAGGGTCAGCATCCAATGTTCAGTGATGATTGCTGTGGTCAATAATTTTGGGGAATTATTTACCGCTACAGCTCATCCCCTCTAGTGGGGTTGTGAGGACCCTAAGACAGAACCAGCCGGAAGTAGAAAAAACTCGATGGTTCCCTTTGGGTAGAAAAACTCTCCCGAGTGGCTTGGTGGAGTGCCTACTGGTCTGTTTACCTATGCTAATAGGGTGTCTCTACATCGCTTCGGTGAACTATGTCCGTTTGATCTCGTGCTTCGTTTGCTTATTGTCCAGTGCCCGTTGCACCTGGAAAAGAAAACAAGAATACTAAGAACCTTGTTGAGGAAAATGTACCAAATTAGCGTTTTAAAAATGATGTGCATCTACCATACAGTAAAATAATGCAAAGTTTAGAACATTGAAAAAGTATACACCTAATTTTTTTAGTGCATGTAACATGTACGGTTATAGAAAAAATTTTTACTTGTGTTTAGTGATGCTATATAAAAAATTGATGTGTCTGAAAAGAAAAAAATAATTAATACCACAAACGAATGAGTTGGGTGAATCGCACCATTTAGTTATGTGATATAGGTGTGAAGATATTCTGGGAATCTTACGTTACGTCCAGAACGCGTTTTCTATGAAGTCTCGACAGAAGGTTCAGTGGCTTTCGCCGTGCCCGTGAGTTCTTCGAGGACTAAAGGATATTCGGTTACTTGTGGAATATTGGCAACACTCGGCTCTAGGCCAATAGGATTTCCTTCTAAGTAAGCCGGTTTCAGACGTTCGATGCTGACTGTGTCTTCGCGGACTTTTTTGTCTAAACAAAGAATTTATCCATACGTTTAATGACTTTATATGGTCCGTCGTAGGGCGGTTCCAGAGGGCGACGCACAGAGTCACGACGAACAAATAATGTGAAGAGGTTTTCAAACATGGGTGAACAAAACGTCTATGGACTGTGGTCGAAGGGGAGCAGGTTTAACCGAACGCATTGCGTTTGTAAGCCTGCTGACGTAAAAGGCGTGATCTACTGCTTGTGGGAAGGTAGAGGGAGAAACAAACTCACCTGACAGTCGTAGTGTTGTGCCATATACTAGCTTGGCGGTAGTAAAACCAGCATCGGTTTTCAAGGCGTTTCGTATCCCTGGGAGAACTAGCACTAGTGATTTAGTCCAATGTGCATAGTTTGCATCTAATAATCAGGCTTTCAACTGTCGGTGCAAAAGTCCTACCATACCACTATCTTGAAGATGGTAGGCTGTTGTTCTAAAACACATACAACCTATGATTTAGTCAGGGTGAAGAATAAGCCGCTTTCTAATTGCCGCCCACGATCAGTTGTTATGGAGAATGGGCATCCAGAGTTTGCGATCCATCGTTCGACAAAGACACGCGCAGCTGTTTCAGCAGATACATCCTTGAGGGCTACTGCTTCTAGCCATCGTGTGAAACGATCGATGCAGGTAAAAATATAGGTATATCCATGGGATTCCGGAAGGAGTCCAACCAAATCTATATGAACGTGTTCGAAACGAGCGGCACGAATAAGAAAGGTACCAAGGGGGCTTTTGGTGTGTTACGCTACCTTGCACTTTTGGCAAGCTAAGCACGTGTGTGCCCATTCCCTTACTTATTAATACCAGGCCAACAAAACCGACTAGTTACGAACTTGACAGTAGTTCGAATACCTGGGTTGAATAAGCCATGCAACGTATTGAAGACGTTATGGTGATAACTTTTAGGCACGATGGGGCGAGGAGTACTCTTCGAAATGTCACATAGAATAGTATCTCTTACCATTCCTAAGGGTTTCTCGGCTAATTGCAAATTTGTTTTCGACAACTCACGTCGAACTTCAGTATCTTGCTTTTGAAGACGAGCCAGTTTCATAAGGTCTACGTCGTCTATTTTGGTGAGGGAACAAACGCGCGACAAGGCATCTGCCACAGAGTTGTCCACTCCGCATACATGGCGAATATCCGATGTTAACTGTGAAACGTAGTCCAGTTGTCGTGATTCTCTAGGTGGATACTCATCTGAAGTTGAGTTCAGAGAGTTTGTCAGAGGTTTGCAGCCTGTGAAAATTATCAATTCACGACCCTCCACTGAATGTCAAAAATGACGTATAGCGCTGTACATAGCCAGAAGTTCTGTGCCGAATATGTTGTACTTCGCTTCTGCTGATTCAAGGCGCCGCGAGATAAAGGCGAGTGGTTGCCACTTTCTGTTGACTAGTTGTTGCAGAACTGCGCCGATTTCAGTGTCTGATGCATCAACCAAGATACTTAACGGTGCCGTTGTATCCTTATTATTATTGTTTCTTTTAATTCCTACAGGAACATAGGGCTTCAGCCGCGCGTCTCCATTGAGTTCGGTTCTCTGCTGCTAGAGTCTTCACCTGGCTCCATGTCTACCCACACGTTTTCATCTCCTCTTCACATGACCTACTCCAAGTCACCCTTGCATTGACGACCAACTCGCCGCTTCCCTTTCGGGTTCCACTCAACGGGCTTGCCTAGTGATGTCACTTGATGGTTTCCTCAGAGTATGGCCAATCCATCTCCATTTCTTCCTGCATATTTGTTTCACAATCGGTTCCTGGTGTGTTGGTTCGCTCATTGCCAGAGATCTCTGTTGCTGATCTTCTCTGGCCGGCCATCTGATCTTGAGTAGTATTGAGCGAAGACTGTTAATGAAGGTCTGTAGTTTGTTTGAGTGCTCTTTATGATGCGCAGTGCAAGTCTCTGATCCGTATAGTAGCACTGACTGACTTCACATTGGAGTTGAAAATCTGGATGTTATTTTTGATGCTGAGTGTTGTTGACCTCCACACAGACTTGAGAATAGTGAAAGCTTGTCCTGCTTTTCCGATTCTTGCTTTGATATCCTCGTCAGTTCCGCCTGTAGTTGAAACGATGCTTCCCAGGTAGGTGGGTAAAAGAGGTTGTTTCTTTCAGGTTCCTCCCATTTATGCTGGCTGATTGTTGTCTGTCGCTCTTGTTGTTGCTGTTGGTGTTGGCCAGGAATCTTCATCAACTCTGTTTTCCCTATGTTCACCTGAAGTCCTCTCTTTGATGCTTCTTCTGCCAGCTTGTTGCTTTTCGCTTGCATATCTTCCAGTTTGTGGGAAATCAGACATATATCATCGGCGAAGTCCAGATCCTCCAAGTTTTTCGTTAGGATCCATTTTATGCCTGTTTCCTCATTACCCGCTGTTTGTCGCATTATCCAGTCTACTGCAATCAAGAATATCATTGGCGATAGTAGGCAGCCAGCTTGTCTTACTCCTGTCCTCACTTCGAGGGATTCCGTAAGTTTCCCGTTGTGGATTACTTGGCATGCAGCATTGTCGTACAGCTGTTGGATGAGATGTATAATTGTCGGTGGCACCCCGTAGTAGCGAAGTAGTTTTCAAATCACCTCTCGATGGACGCTGTCAGAGGCCTTTTCAAAGTCGATGAAGTTGAGATAGAGAGGTGACTGCCATTCCAACCTTTGTTCAATGATGATCCGTAATGTGGCGATCTGATCAATGCATGACTTGTTTCTCCTGAATCCAGCCTGTTCCGGTCGAAGTTTTTCATCCAGGGCATGTTTGATTCTGTCCGGGATGATGCGGCTTAGTATTTCGCTTGAGATGGACAGGAGCATAATTCCGCGCCAGTTCTTGCATTGACTTAATTCTCCTTTCTTTGGTAGTTTGAATAGGTATCCTTTCTTCCAATCCTCGGGTACTTTGCCTTCTTTCCACACCTTCTCCAGTAGTGGCGTCATCAAGTCCGCTGTTGTTTCTGGATCCATTTTCAATGCTTCTGCTGGGATTCCATCTGGTCCTGCTGCTTTTCCAGCTTTTAGCATCTTGATTGCCTTCAGGACTTCCGATTTCGTCTGGGTGTTGGTGTTCACTGGTAGCTCTGTCTCCGTTGTTGGTATTGTTGGGCGCGTTGTAGGTGGCGGTCGGTTTAGTAGTCTTTTGAAGTGTTCAGCCCAGTGTTTCCTTTGCTCTACTCCTTTGGTGATTGACTTTCAAATGTCATCCTTCACTGGTTTAATTTGTGACGAATTTTTGCCTGAGAGGTACCTAGTTGTTTGGTAGAGTGTTGCGAGGTCTCCTTTGCCTGCAGCTTGTTCTGCTTCATTGGCCATGGCTTCATAATACTTTCTTTTGTCTTCTCTGGCACTCTTCTTTACTCTTTTGTTCAGTGTATTGTAGCTGGCATTCAAATGCTGTTCTTGTTGCTCGTCGGTGCAATGGAGTATCTTTTGTTTCACCATCCCTCTCTCTTCTATCAGTTTCCAAGTGCCCATAGTGAGCCGTTGGATCCTGATGCATTAGAAATGTGGCATCCGCAATAGCTTTTTAACCCGAGTGAAAGCATTTCGAGCAGAGGCGTCGAGTTCGATAGACTTGTTATTCCCTCGAAGAAGGTCTGATTAATGGCCGAATCAGAGAGGCACAGTTGAGAATAAATCGTCAGTGATAACTTACCAAGCCGCTGAAAGTGCGAAGACTTTTCAGTGTCTGTGGCTCTGGAAAGTTCAGTATCGCCTCAACTTTACTAGCCAGTGGGCGAAAACTCTTGCAGTCAGTGGTATGGCCCAGAAAGTCGAGTGAGCCAACGCCTATCTGGCACTTTTGAATATTAATGGTAACACCATTTTGGCGTAACCTTTCAAGTGCCAAGTCCAAGTGTCTAAGGTGAGTTTCCTTGTCTGGACTGGCAATGAGGCAGTCGTCTAAGTATGCGTATACAAAGTCGAGACCGCGAAATACTTCGTTGATGAAGCGTTGAAATGTTTGTGCTGCATTCCGGAGGCCAAATGGCATACGTAGAAATTCAAAAAGTCCGAAGGGCGCAATGATAGCCGTTTTCGGAATATCCTCCGTTGCTATCGGGATTTGGTTATACTTTTTCACCAAGTCGGTTATAGAGAACAAAGATGCGCCAGATAATATTGCTGTCAAGTCGTGCATGTGAGGCAATGGATAGCAATAAGGGGTTGTTTTGGCGTTTACTCGCCAGTAAACACCAGCGTTTGCCAATCGTTGCTATCCTTTTTCGGTACCATGTTCAGTGGGGATGTCCATGGGCTATTCGGTGGCAGAATGATGACAAGTGTGAGCATATGGTCGAACTCATTTCTAAGTTTGTTGGGAGTAAGTCGTCGTGCTATAGATGTTACGGGTTGTCCTGAGGTTATGATATGATGCATAACATTACTGGTTATGCACGGGAGATCGTTAGACAGGCAACTAAGTTCCGGATGTTTATCAACAATCGGTTGAAAAGTTGGATCAAGGATTGCCTTCACCTTAACGAGTGACAAGCCGAGGCCTATGTAGGCGATGCCTTTGATAGACAATCTAGTAGTATTGTCACTCAGTCGTTTTCGGCGGACGTCTACGAGAAAATCATAATGATTAAGTAGGTCCGTGCCAATGGTGGGCATTGTGACGTCAGCGAGAAGGAAAATGTACTGAATATGTTTGCGTAAACCTACGTTCAGATAGACATATTTCCTACCAAAGGTTGCAATTGGTTTTCCATTTACAGCCTGTAAGTTGAAGGTAGGATCCTCCTGTCGATCTGCTGACGCTGACTTTGGTGCCTGTGCCGACTAAATATCGGGTCTGGCTGACCACATCATGAATGTAAAGTAGGCGGCGACGGTTGCCGCTAACGCTTGCCGGTGGGATAGTGGGATAGACTTTGAGACATTCCTGAAATTACAAGGTTTTCGGCAACATTTCGCTTCCCTGCCATTAGTGTTGTGATACCAACACCAGTCAGGGTTTTTTAGTGAATGTGGCTTGGACTTAGATCTACCACGTGAGTTTCACCGTTGAGGGGAGTTAGGACGACGGTAGGAGGAATTACAAGGCATGTTTGCCCTAAGCATCTGCCGGATGGAGTTGCACAACTCTATCACTGCAGTATCCCTACTCGAAGTCTGTTTGGAAACTAAGCATATTTCGGTTACTGGCCTCTTAGTTATTTCTAGAATTTTATCAGTAGAAACAGCTAAGTCGTCTATGATAACACCCGTAATTGTCACAAGTACAGTCTGTACTGACTCTGTCAGTTTGGATAAGAGCAATTCTCGGAAAAGTTTTTCGTCAAACTGACGTCGGCCAATAACTTCCCTCATTCTTGTTAGCATGCTCACGGCTGACTGATCCCCTAACTCGACATTACGAAATAATTCGTCCAGACGCTGTCGATCCGTGAGAACGTTTCTCCTGAGGAGGGATGCTTTGAGCAGCTCGTACGAGTAACTTAGCTCTGGACTCGACATCTGCACAGTTACTCACTTGCTGAATTCCCGTGGTAGGGAGTGAATAACTGCAAGGAACTGTGAACGTTGATTAGTTAACCCATGTTCGCTAAAACCAGACTCAGCCATCTGAAACCATGTTTCAGCATTATCTGGCCAAAATGGTACGAGCTGAATGGTTTTGGCAGTTGAGAGAATACGAATGACCTTAGGAGTATGATCACTCATGACGGAATATATATAGTTTGAAAACAGGACAGGAACAAATACAAAATGGAACGAACTCACCTTATTTGTCTGCGTATTTACCAATGATGAAGTTCGCGGTTGGGCTCACTAGTTTAGAGGCTGACGGTATCGACGTTCGCGAATTGTACGGAGTATACTTACGTAAGATCCAATGCCAACAACTCCCATAGCATTCGTTCCTCGTGTACCAAAGACAAAGCAAAAGACACTATTTGATCGTCCAAAGTACGAGATATATTTCGGGACCAAATCGTAGACCGAGATGAATGCTTAGCTAGCTAGTGATCGTGCACGAACGTGACACGACGGAGTGCCAAATGGCATGGATGCTTGACCAGAAGCCTTCAGCTGAACAAGTTGACTTAAACAGTGAGGGTCAGCATCCAATGTTCAGTGATGATTGCTGTGGTCAATAATTTTGGGGAATTATTTACCGCTACTGATCTATCAGTAGCATGTAAAGAAAAGTTCGTCCATTTTGAGGAGTACACGACGTAGTAAATTCGTCAGCTTCTCTGCCGATACTCGCGGGTCTCCATCTGGTCCCAGCTTTGCGGCACGGAACTGCTGCATCACCAGCTGTCTGTCCGTCGGGCTGTCGGATAGTGCCGCCAACCCTTCAGCCAATGCCTTCTATGTCTTCATCCCACCAGACCACTCCACACTGTTATACTCCACCTTTGCTCAGCCTTTCAGCGGCGTCCCCAGAACGACCGCCTTCACCGTCGGACACTTGATGACAACCAATTCAGCGACGGCTTCAAAGTCCTGCAATAATCTCCGAATATCTCCTTCCTCGAAAGCAGCCGGCCATGGAATCTTCATTGTCTAGAGTCAGTGACACCAATTGCAACCGTAAAAGATGAATGACTTGGTAAAGGAATGTATCCGCATATAGCGAAATTATGTACACTTCATCTCCAATAGATCATTTGCACAGATCTGCCCTTCCTTCATATTGTGTGTCTTTGTGTTCCTTTCAGATCTTCCATTTATCTCCACAACGCTATATCATTCGCCTTCTATGAAATCAAATCTATCTCCCTGCTATTGGATGTTTTAATGCCTATGAATGTCTCTTTATATACTATTGATAAATCTTATCAGTTGCATATGCAGCATCTTGACGGATTCTGTATAAGTAATACCATCAAAGTCATTTTTTTAAATTACCCTACAAAATGGAAACCAGTAGCAGTCTGTTATGAAGAATTAGTACTGGGTTCTGGTTCGTCTAACTTGACTAGCATGCGCAGCCAGAAGACGATACTATAATCAGCTGACCACTTGAAATTAAATAACACAAAATTCAGAGTGGGAAAAACGACTGCTACCGATAACAACAAAAACAATGTTTATTAGATTATATACATAGTTTATCACATTTACGAAACCTCAGGAATTTAAGCCATAAATGAACAAATCCGATTGGTTGTATAGCATCGCAAACCCTACAGAAAAGCAGGCCATATATAAACAAACTGAAAACTGCAGTACAGGCATAAATCATGACCAAAAGGAGATTGTCTGTCCTAACAAAATCCTTAAAATTATCATTGCAGTAACTTACTTCATTAATTTTTACTTGATCACTGTGTCTTCTGTAAACAGAGTGATCTCTGAGTCTAAATAATGAAGAATTTCACAAAAGCTTGGACTCTTATTACGGGATTTTTTATTATCTCTTTGAAATTATTCCACAGTTTGAAAATTTCCTTCAACTACTATAATCTGAGTGTTATTTATATGAGGATTTCGAAGGTAGTTCAGCTCCTCAGTTACTTTATCACATTGACTTTTTGAATGTAGCAAGAACTTTGTTAGGTCTACAACATATTGTTTTAGGGAAAGTTCACTTTAATTAATTATTTTATATTTTGAAAACGTTTCTGTTGACTTGATCAGGACGCTTGAGCTGGCAACAGACACAGTGATCACGAGTATCGTTTGTCAGCCACCAACGTTATACAATGGATAGCCTGACTTTCCAGCCCGGTACTTGATCGACAGCAAACAACGATGTGAGACAGGGAAGTATGTTTAAACAAGGAAACAATAATATATACATAAAGCAAACAAAGAATGCATACATTTGTAAAAAATTATATTTGTAAAATCTCAGCGAGATTGAAATGAATTATTCCAACGTTTTGTTCGGCAATCTGGTCCGAACTAATTTGACTAGCTGATCATGTGCGTTGGTGGCACAGTGGTTAGGACTCTCGCCGACCATGCACATGGTCCGGGGTTCGATCCCCTGCCGACGCACACCCGATATCTATGGTCGGCCTGTGAAATTTGGGCTACCGATATCCATGCTGAAAATTCCATACTTGTACTGAAAATACGGTGTGGCATCAAGCTGTAGTCAAAAATAAAAAACTTCTTCAGGGAAATTAATTGAAATTAACATAACAGAGGTTTATATATATATATATATATAAGGAACATGTCTTGTTTTTGAAACTTTGTCCAATCATGAGTCATGAAACAGGCATCAACATGGATAATAATTAAAATTGTATGTTTAATATATAATAAAAAGACATCTCTTGTTTTTAAATTCTTTGTCCAAACATATGAAACAGGTATCAACAGGTATAATAAACAAAAAAAATTGTATGAACTGTGATCGAAATTTGACCTGAAGAATTTCGGACCAGATTGCCGAACGAAACGTTGGAATAAATCATTTCAATTTCACTGAGATTTTACATATATTTATTTTTTTTACAAATGTCTACTTCTCACTCGGCGCTCAATTATTATTTTGCAACTATCCGGTCAAATCTTGATCACAGTTCATATGAAAGAATGCATACACAGGTCATTGAAATAGGCGTTATAAATGACTAATCAATTAGTTATCTGTTACATGAGACAACTCTGATTGGACCATTTTCCAGACAAGCTGTCGATCCACATATCAAATTGCTTCTAATTCGTGTTTACTATCCCCTAAGCACTGAAGTAAATGCAGTTTCTCATTAATATATTCACTAGTTGAGATATGCATTTGTCCTTGTAAGGAATTCCCTTCCGTAATCATAAAATTTAAGTTTTGAAAAGTCTTGCAGATTTCTTGACATAAGTATAAAACTTAGGCACTATGGTAGAGTATAACTCCATTATGGATAAAATTATACTCTATTTTGATAAAATCACATAGTGCAGTGTAATACAGACCTATTTACTACTGATGACCACACGTTTCGAGCACAATTCATTACTACTCATAATCATATCAAGGCACTATTCACACAACTCACTTGCTTGCTTCGTCACATGAGTAGCAATTGATGATCAGACATTTGAGTAAAATCAATATAAGATGATAAAGTACATTCGGAAATAATAATATGAGCGCTATCAATCAAATACAATCAGATGGGAAATAAGACGACTGTTTTTATAGTCAAAATAAGTAACCTGTTAGAATGCTATAATGTATCTGAATTGAACGATTATGTAGTTGAGTGTGAAGTGTATCCCTAAAGTTACATTCTGACATTTCCCTCTAAAAAATGGATTCACAAATATTTTGGTTAGGAACACAAATAAGTTTGTTGAACCACGCCCTATCTGATGTTTCTGAAAAACATAGAAATGACCTATTGGAATTCCTCGTAATTTCTCATGTCAGTGAAATCAGCTTATCTGGCGACATAAGAGTCTACAGGGGACTATGTTTCTAGTCCAGTAGTAGTAATAAAATTAAGCGGAATTTTACCACCCTGAGCATTCTTAGACAATCACTGTGCATTAAAGCACTCAAGGGAACTTCTCAAGGTTGCTTAATTCCTTTGCGATGCCTGAGTGCAGAACTTATTTGTAATTCTAATCCTCTACTTTACAATACCAGTTTACTAAACAGTAACACGAGGAGAAAGGGAATTCCCATTCAGCAGAATTATTTATATTATGTTTATATATACTAAACAGTATCAAAACAGTATTTGAAATAGTCACAGGAGCCACAACAGCTCGCGCGACAAGCACTTGTGGCTGGCTGCACCCGGCCTAGCTGCAGCGGTTCTCAGAGTTGTGCCTGTAATAAGAACTTACGGCCGGCCACTGGTTCTTCAGGGTATGTTGAGATGTAAAGTTTTCAGAATTGACCTTGTCTAACTGCCTTCCGCAGGACGGAGAGGCAGCATACATAGCTTGGTGGCCTTCCGAGGGAAAAATCTAACCGCTTTCACATCCCTATTCACTAGGAGTACAACTTCTCCTACAGACCCACACCATATATATATATATATAATAGTGTGGCGTACGCTACTGATAAGATTTGTTAGTAGTGTGTAAAGGGACGTTCATCGGCATGAAAATATCAAACAGCAGAGAGAGAGATTTGACCTGAAAGACAGCAAATGATTCAGCGTTGCGACAAAACATTGTAGACACGAAAAGAAGACAAAGAAACACAATACGAAGGGCAGAAGTGGGACAACACAGAATATCTATGCAAATGACGAATTTTAGATAATATGTACATAATTTTACTTTATACCTAATATACCTGATTCCCAATAAACTTCCAAAAGGATTTTTATAAGAGAAGGAATATAGACAGAAAATAATAGTAACATAATGTAACTACCATGCTCTATTCCCTTAAAAGTCTGATTCTCCTCAGTTTGTTTCCATTAATATAGAATAAGCAATTAATTGTCGAAGGTGAAGTGAATGAAGTCCAGTTAATTCCAAGAACTTCTTCGATTTCCTACACTTCTGACATGCTGAGTTAAAAGAGAATCTCAGTCCATGTATTACTTCTACGTCTAGACAAAGTGTTGGAAAATGTGTCAGATGAAATCTCCCTGTGGAATGTCTCCCAAAGGAGATCGGCATCCTACTTCTGTCCCGAAAAGGAACTCACATGAAGGGCCAAAAAAGTTCTCTAACAGGATTAAATAAATACCATTCAAATTCGTGATCGTCGAGTACACAAGATGCAGTTATATGATAACAATTCTATACATTTTCCAAACCCCACTCCACATGTACTTCTCCTCCGTCCACTACATGACAGTCAGTAAGCAAAATCAGAAAAATAATTACATCATTCTAAATCCAAAGTGCATTACGGGGTCGGTAATGCACCTTATTGTCTAGCAAGGATATGTGCCAAGCTAACTAGACATTGTGCAATAGTATTCGAGTGTAACCAGTCGACGTAGACAGTGAAGTTCCTCACCCAATGTTTAACGATAATGAAGCCGTAGGCTAATACTTTCTGAGAATTACTAATCGTTACAAACTGAACCAAATTATGCTTTATGCGGTGGTAACTACTTGTCGAGATCTGTTTTTTTGGATGATCGACTTAAATGAACAGCAATTTTACATGAAAAAATATCAAGACATTCTCCTCAGCGCATCGGTAACAAGAGGCTGAAGCAGAAAACTCACAGAGGCATCATCTTATGGGAACAATAAATATTCGGATCACAAAGTGTGATCAGCTTGAAAATAAAAATGAAACTGAAGGAATCAGGCATTAGGGGGTAACATTAGACAGAAAAGAAGTTGGAAATTCACGTCGGAAATCAACACATTCAGGAGGAAAGTGAAGACCAAACGAGAATTTACAGTTATGTCTTTAGGAGAGAGAAGAGATGTTGACGTTTACGCAAATGTACTCTGAATACTAACACAAGTTCTTATCATCTAACTCCGTTAGTATTTTTTCTAATTAGAATAAAGACAAATCCGAACACCATATTGCTCACGTAAAATACGAGATATATTTTGGGATAAGAATTATAATGTGATGATGATTGCTTTTTCACTGACAGTTTGTCGTTTCATTTCATTGATTGTGTGAGGGATGACATACTGTCCTAGATCACAGATCGAGGCAGGTGGTTGTCTTAAGGGACTTTTATGGTGTGACCGAGTGTAAATATGGCTAATGAGATATAACGGACGATGACAGAACGACTGGTGTTGCTTAGTTGTTAAATATCCCTGACCCGAAAAGAGAATTTAGAAGACCCACACGTTGACGAAGGATACGCGTATTATTCCATAAAAGGAAATTAACTGTCGCACAAGAATGTGAGTGGAAAAGTAGGAAGAGTCTCAATTAATTGTTCACTACAAGAGTATATAGAAAATAACTAACACACATGAACTAATAAGACAGATAGGAAGTTTTTATTACCACCAACTGGATTCTGACTGGTTGCAATGTTATGTGACAAAGGTCATGCATTGTTACTTAGTTAATAGGCAGACAAGATAGACTGTGAGTCTTATGGACTAACGGTCAACAGACATATAGCAAAATATATCAGACTGTCCAAAAACAAAGCAGACATCATGTGACGACATATGAGGGATCACTTGAAGTCTAATCCGCAAGGTAGTGGAGCTGCATCAGGAGCTACGTTCCCATGGTTGCCGGTAACCAGTACAGGTTTATATGCTATTTGATCCAATTGGATTCTGTACCCCATGTATCCCATGGTAACTGCTATCCGAACAACCTTCCTGACATGGTAAGACCTGCAACAGCGTGAGTCCCAGGCAGTTTAGCTTGTTGGGTCACTGCAGTATTCAAGGTCGACCAACGCGATAAGGTAACAACTGTCAGCCGGGGATGATTGCTTGCTTAGGTTATTAAGGATTGTGCACGAACAATCAAACGTGACACGATAGTTTACTCAAAGGTATAGATGCTTGGTGGTAAACCTTCAGCTTAACGAGTTGACTTAAACAGTGAAGGTCAGCGTTCAATGCTGGGTGAAGAATGGTATAACCTAATAAATCTCGGCGGATAGTTTACCCCCACATGTCTAATAAAGCCAAGAAATATATTAAAAAATACTTCACAAAAAGAAGCAGATAAAAATGAAGTAGAACAAAAGAAAGAGGAAAAACAACACAAAACAAACAGCGGTAAAAATTATCCAAATAAATTACCTGGAAAAATAGGGAAAAAGAGAAAGTGAGATGAAAATTCGTTGTGCAAACTGACTCAGTTTGTTGTAGTATGCAATTCTACATCAATTTGTTCATTAGATATAAATAGAAAAAAAATCACCATTTAGACATTTGGAAAGCAGAAGGATGGACCAAAGACACATTTACTTTATAATTCGGTCTTCACCACTGCCTCTACTTTAATGCAGTAATTTATGTGATATGATTTCTGTCATTTTCGTTTGCTATAAAATCCAGGTTCGTTAGATTTCGCTTGACACTAATCTTGCCTGTTGATTTGTCTTGATTTGACTAATTTAGGTACTTTCCAAGAATTGGTTTGTAGGCATTAGATTTGTTCTTCAAGTTTGACCACGGATTGATATTATTCAGCGAAACACTGAAAACCATCAGGAAGTACTGGTGGTCAAGCTAAAATTACGAATCCGTAGAAGGTAGAATTCATGGGCCATTGAGCCCCTCGCAGTGGTTGGATGGTCTACGAGCTCGCCTTGTAACTGGAAGATCTTCCCGCCTTCCAACCGCTGTGGCGGGTGCGTACTGCCGGTGATTCCCTAACTAGGCTGACAAAACAGACTCTGTCCAGTACTCGAGTGCTGGTTTTCAATGCTTCTCTAACTGATATCAATCGTGGTCGAACTTGAAAAGTTTCATTACTGTGGAATTGATTTAATTATCTAGTGTGTTTGGATATACTTTGTCGTGAACCGTTGATAATCAGAAGTATTCATCAGAAGAAATTTACATTTCTTAATGTGGACTGTTATCTAAAAGAACTGTTGAGTGCCTTTCACTGAAACCTCGTAAAATAAAGTTGTTCTTACTAAAAAACAATCACTGTTGACGATGTTGTCTAAAGCGGTCATGACATAAAATAATGCATCACAGAAATAAATTAAGGAAGGAAGATGAGTAGAAATTGAGGAAAATAGAAGCATATTCCATATTGCAAAGAAATACTGTAGTGAAATTATAAATAAACACTATCTACTGGATACAACCATTTTTCAATGATTGGATCTACATACAAACTAGACACAAAATGATCCAGAAATTCGGCCTGTTAGCATAAGACATAATATCCCTCTCATGCCGAGGGAGTAGGTGGATATTTGAAGTAGGAATTTATGAGACATTTGGAAGACAAAAGAAAACTTGAGCAAAGAATAAATATACTTTCCGATAATTTCCTCTTTCCGCTCTACAATTATATACATTTATATACTTATATACACAGAATATTCTAGAACAATCATCATTAACAATATTGATGATTTCGCCTAAATACTATCGATTTAATAAGATCCCAAGGGAATTAACACAGTTCAAGAAGCATGCATAAGTTATCACAATGATAAGCATAAAAATTTAATACTCCACCGAATAAAATATCGAATAAAATTAAGAAGGAAATCTCCACAACATAGTGAGGATCATCAAAACCTTGACAGCCGGTTAGCGGAGTAAGGAAGGTGTCTGAACCAACTTCTTTTGGATACATACATTAGACTTCCTAATGTGGATTCCAACAGCCAGCATTAGCAATATGTAATAGACAAACTATTGATATAAGGATAAAACTTGGACAGTGTGGTAAAGTTTAATTCCATTGTGGATAAAATTTTATTTTGATAAAATTACATAGAACGTAAGAATTTAGATAAGGTAAAAATAATGGATCCCATGAATATAAGTAATTTAAAAAAAAGCACTCAGTACCGCATTGCACTGCATGCATTAACACATAACCACAAAATAGGGTGCGACAGATTCAAAATTCTAAAATGTAATATAGGTAGGTGGAGAGAGAGGTTGATTATTCAATCCTGGTTCATCGAGTCCACACCCAACACATGCAATGCAAATACCAGAAATATAGAAGACATTATTCCCACGAGTCAAATCAGAGGATAATAAATGGTGTTAAAATGTATTCATTTCACATATATTATAACATTCCAATAAGTTATTTATTTATTTTACTATAAAAACACCTTATTTCCCAACTGATTGTATTTTATTGATAACACTAATAATATTCATTATAAATTATTTAAATTAATCCCAGCGTGTTAAGAAAATCAAAACAAGATCTGTTTTCTGAACGTTTCGCTGTGTAAGCCACAGCTTCTTCAGCAGATTTATATTTATTCATAAATCTGCTGAAGAAGCTGTGGCTTACGCAGCGAAACGTTCAGAAAACAGATCTTGTTTTGATTTTCTTAACACGCTGGGATTAATTTAAATAATTTATAATGAATCAATCTGACTCGGCGCTCAAATTATTTCAGGAAGTTCGTAACACCTACGGCCTGGAAACCTATAAACTAATAATATTCTTTCCGAATGTACATTATCTTATCTAATTGATTTTATTCATCAAATGTCTAATCATCAATTTTTATTCAGGTATATAAATGATGAAGCAAGAAAGTGAGTTGTGTGAGTATTGCCTTGATATGAGATTATAAGCAGTAATGAAACCTAGGTCCAAGGCTTCCTGTCGATTGCCTCCAACCATCTAATATAATCAAATCAATGTGCACCGTGGTGGCGAGCTACCTAGAATGGTGGCCACATTACAAACCTGACTGATAGAATTCAGTTTGCACCAAAGAGAAGACTAGAAACATCACACTAGTTACTAGTGTCAAGTCAAAGTAATGAACTGTGCTTGAAACGTGGTCATCAGTAAATATTTTGATTTGATTTGATTTTTGATTTTGATTTACAGCTTGATTCCACACCGTATTTTCAGTACAAGTATGGAATTTTCAGCATGGATATCGGTAGCCTAAATTCAGGCCGACCATAGATATTGGGTTTGCGCCGGCAGGGGATCGAACCCCGGACCATGTACATGGTCGGCGAGAGTCCTAACCACTGTGCCACCGACACTGTCTAACACTACACTGTGTGATTTTATCAAAATAAAATTTTATCCATAATAGACGAATTGTTAAGGTAAAATTTAGCTCAGTCGGTTGATATACGGTAGATGAATTTGAAAGCAGCATTGTTTGCATCAATCTCCTGTTCTGTATCCACTAGATATGACAGTATAGAACTATGAGTGGACTATGTTTCTCCCTTACTTAACCAACGACCGTGCAGGATATTGTTCGGAAATCCCACGAGAGACATGCCTAATTATAGGGCGTATATATATATATATATATATATATATATGTAGAGCCGGAAGTGAAAATTATCGAAAAGAATACTCTTTGCTCAAACTTTCTTTTGTTTTCTAAATAGCTGGATGAATATTTCCGCCACATAGAAATCTATCAGTCCCCGTGGCTAAGCTCACTCTCGCTTGCCACACAATACAAACAATAATGCCTAAATAATTACTCCTTAATAATAGAAACAAACCTATCGATTACATGTAATGATTTTGTATGTAACAGACACAATGGTTAATATTTCAGCCATTGACTGAAGCTGTGAACTGAAATTAGAAGAGTTAGGATATGATAAGATGTCATTCATAATAATAAGTTTATAGATCTTCTGCATAATGATGAAGTTTCATTTATAAGCAGAATGGTAATATTTATTCCTATGGATGCTGCAATCAATTTGAATCATCTGTCGAACTATAGCGCATTAATAATAAATTGAAAATAGAAACAACCTTTTATATTGACCCATGAAGCAATTCAATTCTCAAAAGAATGGATACTGAACAAAGAATACTCTTTCCAATAACCCCTTTATCATCAGGCTCTACAGTTATATATATATTATAGTAGTGAATGAATGAATTAGTGTTATGAACAACATTAATGTTGTTTAAATAACATCGAATCAATAATAATATTGATGGATTACAGCTGAATAGCATCAACATAACAATAAGCTGAATGTCAGAAAAATTAGGAAAGATAATATTACAAATTCTTGAATTTATAGTCTCTACTGACGACTGGCCAGGGCAGTAGTAGTGGCTGGCTAGACTTGCTTCTTTTGAACACAGAGCACTGGTTGTTTGAGGTGAATTGCAATAGCCTCCGCTGTTTGGAGCATGCGGTACCTCGATGTTTTTGGCAATTTATTTGGCACCTGGTAGATAATAGAGAAGGATTCTTGAACGCTGGCTGGCTTTGTGGCCGGTTCGCACCAGATGGTCCAATATCGAACTGTCAATGGTTTTAACTAAACCTTTACTTAGCCGTAGTTGGAGATGTTCTCGAGCACGATTAACTAATTAATAATTAGTATTCTGTGAAAAGATACTGAACAAGTTGAGTTATTCCATATTAATTTGTTGATTAGATATATCACACAATGGAAAGACAGTATTATTATTATTTACTGGAACACAATTTATTTTATTGTTCATAATCATTTCATCAATTATAATCACACAACTTGGAAACTTGCGTTTTATAGTTTTATTCTTTCGTAATTGTCATCTTTTTTGAGCAAAGGATGTTCTTTTCTATAATTTCCACTTCCGGCTCTACAATTATATATATATATATATATAAATACGCCCTATAATTAGGCGTGTCTCTCGTGGGATTTCCAAACACCATCCTGCATGGTGGTTAGTTAAGTAAGAGACAAACAAAGTCGACTCATATCTCTATACTGTCTCATCTCGTGGATAAAGAATACAGAATTGATGTGAACAAGGCTGCTTTCAAAGTTATCTATCATAAACCAACCAACGAAGCTTAATTTAGCCTCAACAGTGTTCGTCTGTGACATATTGCTAATGCTGGCTGTTGGATTCTACATTAACAAGTCTAATTTGTGTATCGAAAACCTGAAATTCGTTCAAACGCTTTCCTTACCTCGCTAACCGGCCGTCAAGGTTTCAATGATCTTCAGTTTGTTGTAGAGATTTCCTGCTTAATTTTATTTGATATTCTATTTAGTGGAGTATTACACTTTTACGCTTATTATTATGATAACTTATGCATGTTTCTTGAACTGTGGTAATTCCATTGTGATCTCACTTAACAAATCGATAGTATTTGGACGAAAAACACCAACATTGTTAATGACGATTATTCCAGAATATTCTGTGTATATAAATATATAAATGTATTAAATTGTAGAGCGGAAAGAGGAAATTATCGGAAAGTATATTTATTCTTTGCTCAAGTTTTCTTTTGTCTTCCAGATGTCTGATAGATTCCTACTTCCATTATTCACCTACTTCCTCGACATGAGAGGGATATTATGTCTTATGCTAACAAGCCGAATTTCTGGATCATTTTGTGTCTAGTTTGTATGTAGATGCGATCTCTTCAAAGTAGTTGTATCCAGGGGAGAGTGTTTATTTATAATTTCAACATAGTATGTCTTTGCAAAATGGAATATGCTTCTATTTTCCTCAGTTTCCATTCATCTTCCCTTTTTAATTTATTTCTGTGATGCATTATTTTATGTCATAGCCGTTTTAGACAACATTCCCGAAAGTGATATATTAGAATGAACAACTTTATTCTACGAGGTGTCAATGAAGAACACTTGTGGTTAATAGTCCACATTAAGAAATCTGAATTTCTGCTGAAGAATACTTGTGACTGTCAGCGGTTCACGAAAAGTTTATCCAAACACACGAGATAATTAAATTAAATCAAGGGTAGTGAAATATTTCAATTTTGACCATGGACTGATATTAGTTAGAGAACTATTGAAATCCAGCCCTGGGGTACTGGACATCTGCTGTTTTGTCAGCCCAGTTTGCGACTCATCAGCAGTACGCACCCCACAAGGATTGGAAGGCTGGAGGATCTTCCAGTTACAAGGCGAGCTAGTAGATCATCAAACCGGTGAGTCCCGCCTCAATGACTCATGAATTCTATCTTTCAGCAACCACCAGTACTTCCTGATGCTTTTCAATGGTTCTCTGAATGATGTCAATCCGTAATGAAACTCGAAAATCAAATCAATTCCCTAGAAGTCAACTTTTGAAGAGTAATCAAACAAAGACGTCACCAGACAAGATGAATGTCAAATAAAATCTGACGAAACTGGATTTTATGGCAAAGAGAAATTACACATAGCAGATATTCCTCTTCCAATATTTTTTACGCTTCAAAAAACTCAAATGCACAATTTACCCAATGTACCTGTGAGGAGAATGAAATACCTAACGGGTACAAGTAATTCATCTGTCTAATCTCCAGCATAGCTCCTTGAGGAATTCGGAAACTTTCAAGTGGATAGAAAAATGAATTCATCATGTCATTTGGTACTGTGGGGTTAACCGGCGAAGGAAAAATTGAAAGAACTAGTAGCGGTGAAACAGTTCCGGATGGAGACTTGTTAAAGGAATGTTTATTTTAAAATCAGTATCTCCATAGGGCTAAATTATATTTATATCGAGGGCCAAATTATGTTCACCTCTACTTCAACACACCATTTTCACAGATGTTCCGTGTTGTGCTGCTTCTACACTTCCTTCATATTGTGTTTCTTTGTGTTCCTTTCACGTCTCCTATGTATCTCCACAACACTATTGTATCATTTGTCATCTCTGAAACCAAATCTGTCTGCGTGCTATTTGATGTCTTTATGTGCTGATGAACATGTTTCCATATACTACTGATAAATCTTATCAGTAGCATTCACCAAAGCGGTCGACAATTTCCCCAAGATCATTAGCTACAGCATTAATCACTCAACATTGGATGCTAGCCCTTACTGTTTAAGTCAACTTGTTTAGCTGACGGCTCTTGGTCTACCATCCAAGTCATTTGACGACACGCTGTCCTGTTATGTTCGATTATTAGTGCACGATCCCTAACTAACTAATTAAGTAATCACCTTTGCATTACGATTTCGGTCCCGAAATACACTTCTTATTTTGGACTATCGTTTTGGTGTTTCGCTTTTTCTTTGGTCTACACTGAATGCATGCTATGGGAATTGTGGGTGCAAGATCCTGAGTTAGTATAATTCGTACTGTCCATGAACATCAACACTCTCAACCTCTAAAAACCACTCAACAATGACGAATGTCTTTTTGAACATATACAATTGCATCGTCCCAGTTCAAGACAGATCGCATATTTATGTCATATAACACAAATTAAATTCAATAGTCAAATATGCGAACAAATAAAATGAACAACACTGATATCGCCTACATTAGAACTAGCCACTCAAGCTGTTATCCAAAGGGTAGAGAACATAAATCTATCAATAATCAAATCAAAAATCTGAATACCTTTCGTAGATGATACATCTGAGATAATTAGAAGAGATGATCAAGGAAAAAGTACACATCCAAGACGACAATAAGGATTTCAATGACATTAGATTTAGAGGAGAAGAGAATTTGAAATCGTTCAATGGAAATCATCTTTGTGTGTGAAAAACATTTCTGAAATTGGTGTGAGATTATTAAAACCTTTTGGAAAAGATGTCGCCCAAGAGACCACTTCACTAAATTGCACTCAGACCAAATGGTCCAACACCAAGGGAAGACAAGATCGACGCCATTGACAAAGTAAATTGTATCAAATATGCAAAGCTCTAATACTGCTAAGAGTGGATCCCCTCTTTGACTTCCAATCCAAGAATGTAAAGCAACCGTCGAGCGATACAACATGTATACCTTGGTATCAACACATGTGGACAGTTATGTGCATCGGTGTGACTGAGAAAATGTTAAAGTTTTAAAGAGATATAATGCTGAAATTCCCAAAGAATTGTTAGATGCCCGGTATTCAAATCGATCTTCACTCTGCAGACATACTGACATAGACCAAATTTATCAACCAATGAAGAGATCACGTGGTGAACGAGGAAATATCATAGACTATGATGCAAATTTAAACTGCAGTGACATTGAGCCGACCAATCATAAATTAGGTGATTTTACACAAAAATGACTTTTATATACAAGAAAATGCATGAAAACATATTAAACAGGGTATCTTTCTTTGATATGACTTGAAAATACCTCCCAGTTATAATGAGGCGTAAGAGTATTTAGGTTAGACCAGTTTCCGTAGATGTATTCACCGAGGTGGCTTAAGGTGAGCTTTATTGTGAGTCGTTTATCCTTCTTATCGTGTTTTGCAATCTTTCCCAAAAGCCCTCGGTTGAATTAGAGAATACACGACTACTTACTTGGAAATTATGGATAATAAAATTATAACAACTCTAAACCTATCCCTTATCGTAACCCTCATCTTAATCCTGACCCTAACTATAATCCTAAACCTAATTATAACCCTTATCCTAATCGTAATCCTAACCCTAACGAGCTGTTAACTCATTGTCCAAAAAATACTTAAAAACGTAATCTAGGTGAAATTCGCTCCTTAGTTGGTGAATAGCATTCATATTAGCGCTATCGATAATAATGACAGGTGTTGTTAGCTAACGACTAGCACAAGCTTATCACAAAGATATCCACTGGACACCAGTGAAATAATTATGAAGCTTGAAATTCTGTCTAGAAAGTTATTATTTTACATTTAAAAGGAATTTATATAGACAGACAAATGGTGTTGCTATGAGTTCACCAGTTTCCACAATAGTCACTGACCTTTTCATGATTAGATTCGAAGATAACATCTTTTCAAGCATACTCACGATTAAAATATGGATAAGATATGTTGATGATGATACTTTTGTAGTGCTAAAAAGAGACCTACACAGTTCATTCCTGGAGAAACTAAACAATCTGTCTCCCAGAATCCATTTTACTTCGGAAGCAAGCAGAATCAGACGTCGGTGAGCTACTGTTTCTAGACTGCCTAGTTAAGAGGAGAGAAAACGGATATTTCAATATACATATATATATATATATATATATATATATATATAATCAGGAAGAAAACCCACTCCAACAAATATTTAGACTTCGCATCAGCGGAAAGATATCAGTTGTTTCAGGTCTTCTTCATTGATGGAAACGGATTAGAACGCAGAAGAAGAGGAAGAAATATCAAGCATTACTGGAATTCTCTTGAGAGAAAAATAACTACCCAAAGAACTTCATTGACAAAATCAACACCGACATTAAATATGGTCGAAAACGTATTTCGAAAAAATGTGCCTCAACTGTTGTCATTGTACACAGACCATCAGATAAGTCAGACGATATCAGAAGAGAAGAGTACTCAATAAGCACAATATCAGATTTTTCTCACACACCCACCCAACAAAGCAGCCTTGTCCATGTGAAAGACCAAATCCCTAAGCATTCTCAATCTAATTGAGTCAACAAAATAAAATGTTTGCAATGTGATGTGATACACATCGGACAAACATCCCTAGGGAGGAATCAATATCAGAAGAAATGAACACCGTAGAGCATCCATCCGAACACCAATAAAAATCATTAGCCATAGGTCGTCTACACGCTAAGCTATACAACCAAGTCACAAAATTGACTTTGACAATATTGAAATAATCCAGAAGGATTTCAGAAATGTCAAAGAACATCTCAAGTCATCAGAAGCACTCCATATCCAAATGGAATCCAAATTGTCTCAACTGAACAGGAATGATGGACTAAAACAGAATTCGACCTGGTTACAACATCCGCCTCCCTCTCCCCCATGAAACAACAAAATCAACACGAATGTGACTGATAAGCAATTTCATTTTGTAAACACATGCTACTTTTGTACAATTTTATACACTTACCTTCCCAAATTTGGCAAGGTAAACATTACCCCATGCTGTTGAACGATGATTAAGTTGTTATATAATGTGCAAGCTGAGTGAATTTTGTAAATTCTGTTTTAATAATACTACTACTTTGTTAAAGCTATTAGCAGAAGTATTAAGTGGCTAAACGTGAGTAAAAACAATATCGTTTTGTTTTTCTTTCACAATGGGAAATTCAGAGACTTTTATAATAACGTCTTTTGGTAAGAATTCATTAACTCTCTAACCAACCACTTTTCAAATCACTCTTGATCAATGATCTGTCGTCTGTTAAGTACTGTTTATTTAGAATTTATTTTTGTATTAACCGATTAGTGAAAAAAAACAAAAAACAAAATAGAAATTTTATTAACGAAGAAAATCAATACAAATTTAAAAAGTAGAAATGGATAGAAAAAATTAATTTTACAAGGATAACACGTAATTAAAGATAAAGTGGTCGAAATAAGAATAAAATAATTTGGACAATTATAATTTAATAGGTTTAGGGGAGGCGACGTAGACCTGTCTTGTAACGATGGCCAAGGTAAGGAAAGTGGCTGTACAAATTTCTTCTGTACACATAGGCTTGGTTTCTTCTGGTGGATTCCGATTGCTTCATCTGTCTGTAGAAGACGAACTCGTAGAGCGAAATTAAGATTAGTCGGAATGCGATAAATAATTTTAAATGCAGTATTCACATCAACCTTATGCTTACTATCAACAAGGTGTGCTAAAACAGAGCTACCTACGAATAGATCTTGTTTGTCCCTTGCTTAACCACGCTGGATGATGTTCAGAAATACGACGATGAACTTGCCTAATTGTACGCCCAATGTAGCTGGCTCCGCAGCTGCAGTCAAACTGGTAGATACACATAGAAGAGGCAAAATTAGGTAGTTTATCCTTATTTCTCGAACATAGAATAGGGGTGGTTTTGAAGAGACAACGTACCTCTGCTGCATAATAAGCTCTTTTAACTGCATTCTTCAAGCGCTGTGTTATGATTTCGCTGATATTATCACCAAGAAACTGCAATTTTATGAACATTGGTTTTTTCGAAACTGTAGCAATACTGACTCTCCTTGGTGCTGAATTCATATTCTTCTCAATAAATTTATCTGGGTAACCATTTTTTCTAAGTAATTCTCTAATAATCTTAAGCTCCTCATTGAGGCAGTCATCTGAACAGATTAACCTAGCTCTATGAACCAGGCACTTTACCAGGTTACGTTTATATTTCAAAGGTACAAAACTCAAAAAATGAGTGTACTGACCTGTTGTTGTAGGTTTCCTATACACACTCCTTCTTAGTGTACCATCATCTTTCCTTGCCATGATATTCCTTGCCTGTAATATTCCTTATTGAATAAGAAATGAACATTTATTGTACATCTTAAAATAAGTTCCTTAAAGGTGGATGCAGAAATCCCGATGTTCATGTTTCGTGTAGTAATCTCCTCACATATAAAATCCACTGTCTCCATTAACGGTACATTGGTGAACAAGGAGGAATCTTCTGATTGGTGATTTGCTGCCACTGGAGGTTTATTTTTCATCATATTGCTCTCCGATTGAAACTACTCGTGACACTTTTATTGACCAACTGTACGATTTTTCGATCACGTGATTTATTCTTCATTCAGGATGTATGTTAACTACAAGAAAAAAAAGCTTGCCTTTCTTTCGGGCTTCTCTAGTCTAAAATCTTTAAAATTTTTCCAAGGTCTATAGTTGACCTGGTGTGATAGTATGGAAGAACATGTCAAACGAACTCGAAGACTTACTGACAAGCGAAAATCAATAAACTGGCTGAAGACGCCAGCAGGCGGCGAAGACAGGACTGCAGGTGAACATAGAGATAACAGAGGTAGATGGTGAAGATAACCAACCAGCAACAACAACAACAACAACCACGAATCACCATCAACAGGATAAATTTGACAGAGGTTACTTCCTTCACTAATCTGGCTAGGAAACAGGGTTTCAACTACAGACGACAGAACGGATAAAGATGACAAAGCTTGTTGGAATCGGAAAGGCGAGATATACCTTCATCAACCTGAAATCAGTTTGGAAATCTTCTGAACTCTGCTTCAGCATAAAGAGTAAGATTCAGATTGCCAACACAAATGTCAAGTCAGTTCTTCTACACGAGTCAGAAACTTGCAATGTGTGTCACGAAAAGGATTTCCAACAGTCTACAGCAGGCTTTTATCAACAGCCGCCTTCTCTGGTCCCATACTGAAGATCAAATGACCGGTCGGTCGACCAGAAAGAATGAGCAACAAGAAACACTGGCTGGGAACAAACCAACCAAGTAACTACCGTTCAACAAATATGTAGGACAAAATGGAGATGGATAGGGCACACACTGAGGAGGTAGTCGAATGACATCGCGCGCTAGCCAGGCCATTGCTCAAGTAGAATCCAAATGGGAAGAGACGAGTTGGCTATACTAGGGTGACATGGAGAAGATCGTGTGTTGGTGGTGAGGAGGAGGAGATGATTGATTATGGGAGATCGTGAACCCACCTGAAGAGGATATCAGAAAGTAGAATAAAGTGGAGATCGTCTCTCGCCAGGGTTTCTTGCTGCTAATTGCTTTTGGCCGGCAAACCGACCATTTGATCTTCAATATGGAGCCAGCGAAGGCAGCTGTTGATAAAAGTTTGCTGTAGACTGTTGGAAATCCTTTTCTCTACACGCAGCGCAAGTTTCTGACCCGCATAGATAGACCGACTTGACATTGGTGTTGAAAATCTGAATCTTGTCCCTTATACTGAACGTAGAAGATTTACTTAACCTTGAGCCTTCATTGAAGGCTTTTAATGGCCCTAATCAATTCGCTTATAAACATAGTAGGTGTACTGCGGGTGCCGCTGTCGTCTTATATCATAATATTGTCTTTAGTTTAGACAGAGGAGCTAAATATGTTCGGTGTGCCTTCCTAGATTACACATCTGCCTTCTGATTCTGTACCTAGGTCTCTTTTCTTAAACAACCTTGCTGCGGCACAAGCAGAGTGCTGGACTAATAGTGGTCGCATTTCTATTTTTCTGATAGGAGGCAGTACACTGTTAACAGTAGGAAGTGCTCCACTAGCTGGTGGTGTTTCTCTAGGTGCTGTTCTTTCTCCTTTTCCGTTTTTTTCTTCATACATGCATTGCCACATTCTGACGAAGTCAATTTTGTTAAGTATGCTGATGATCTGACTGTTTCTATACCGACGGTTACTTCTCAGTCAGACTGTTCTAAATGAACAACTTCTTATCCGAAATTATTCAGTGGTCCGCGTCAAATGGTCTTAAGCTTAATCCCTCGACAAATATCAGGTGGTTAATTTCACTTTCAGATGCAAGCGTGACTTACGTGAACTGGTTAGTTCACACGGTTCCGCCACTATCATAGATGACACTGAATTTGAAACTAAATCGAATGTTAAATACCTTGGATTGTGTCTTTCCTCTGATCAACTTTGCTGGTCTTCCCACATCATGTTAATTTCCAGAAAGATATTTCGTTTGACGCTCTACGTAAGGAAGGAAGTTAAGACGATCTGGTATCATTCCGCCTCTACTGTTACAGTTTGTTAATTCTTGTATTCTGCGTGTACTTTTTTCCTGTTCCTCCTTAATCTTTCTAGGGCCACATAAGAGCACAGCACTAAAAGCCGTCAGTAGGGCGAGAAGGATATTGCTAAACCAACTCGTTAATATTATTGTACATAGATACATCAAACTCCTTCAAGAAATTAGTAAATATCTTATCAGACTATGACTATCCTCTCTCTATATACACAACTGTCACTCTTTACTGCATCTCATCAGGTAGAACTAGAAACAACTATAGAAGACTGCATGCTCGGACGACTAAGTAAAAAAACCCTACAATACCTTATTTAGTACACACTTTATGTGATGAGAAAAGTGTACTACTGGAAATTACCAAATTATTTAAGAACTCTAAGTAAACGGCATGTTTTGCTCTCATTGTTGGTAATATTTTCACTTAATTAAATTTTATATTCAAATTCTTACTGAACAATATTAATGTAAATGCCCTATTTTAATTACTGCCGCTGTAATGAGAAAATTAAATGCAATATTGTATTACATATTGAGAATTCCATATTTGTATCAAAGATACTGTTTGGCATGAAGTTATTATTATTGTGACGAGAGCTGTCTGCAAGCCGAAATTGGTAGACACCAATTTACGTCAATGTTTACGTCCCGAATTGGGGTCATGAGGAAAAGCAGTAACAAGCAGCTTAACCTTGAAGAACTCACCAACCAATCACAGCAGACTTCACGTGTGCAAATACGATTCGCAGATATATGGCTCAACTTTCTAAGAAACGGCCACAAAGAGATAACAGAATAACCCTCAGCAAGAAAACAACCAATCAGAAGAGGTTGCTTCGTGCTAACAATAACGCTAATAATAATGTACATAAAAATCTATAAATATCTGTTGATTTTCTCAATAAACGATCTGTGTTGCCTGGCTCTTGTCTTCTGTCGTTACATTATTACATTAAGATAAATTCGATAAAGGTACTCAGTTATAGAGTGAAAGCTATCTGTTCGGAAGACGTGATCGAGGACGACTTAAAAGTGGCTATCCGGAGTAGTTCATAGGGAAGCACATAGATACGAAAGTCGGCTAAAAAAAACAACAACAACTAGTTCCTATCTTCAAACAAGACGTCAGTCTAAATGCATTTGTGACTTACAGGTAACAAGTAACCATCTTACTCTTTATCTTTAAACATTAAGAATACTGCAGTATCACCTGACACTCAACACCTGACTATAATCATATGCCAATCATGCTAAAATTTATTATCAAGACGTTTAGGAGACACTGCATTGTATATCATTTGCAGACAAATCAATCTCTGAATCGCAAAAAGTGCCAATCAAGTTTACTCGCACTAGTTTATCCATAACGAAAGCAAGTGGAATTCGAGACATTGAGAGTCCCTGACAGACACCATAAGTCCACTAGACGTTAGTAAAGCAACAAAGTTTTCATTTAAAACACCGCTTCTGAGTAATTATATCAGTTGTGTCGCTCCCCCCCCCCATCCCATTACTTAATAGAAATACGATTGTACAGCTTTCTGGAGATGATTTCGCCAATAAAGTGAATTTTCCCTGGCTGAATTGTCTCCTACTTTCTATGACTCTATAGGGATTTTAAAATACAACAGTCATAAAATTGGTCTTTTATCAAAATCACTTTTCGGTTGAGAGTGTGGTGGGGTTGGGTGAGAGGGGGCCACCATCGGATATACTCCTAAATAAGGTATCATGTAGAAATAACCAATAGCTCTTCTCAATGTATGTAGTGCATGTGTGAGTCAATGATTGGTGTACTTGACTTTTTGAGCTGCAATCTACGAATGTTTGGCATTCGATTCGCTCCCACCAGATGTAAGATGATGCTACAGGACTGGACTGGACTACATTGACTCCTAGCTTAAAAAAAGGAGTGACGTGATCAAGCGCGTTGACCACTGCACTTATTTGGGAAGTTGCATCAGCCAATGCCAGTGGGTTGATCGATTGCTGAGGAAATCTCAGTACGGATACAGAAGGCTGGTTTCACACATGCCAGTTTACGCCACCTCTGGCGTAGACGTGATATTCGGCTGGTTATCGATCGTAGGGCGTGTGTACTGCTCAGCAGTCCGCCCCGTCTTCCTTTATGGCTGTGAGACATGGCCACTGAAAGTGTAAGATACGAAAAGGCTAACTGTCTTTGATCATAGGTACCTGCGTTCCATCCCCGTGTGTATTAATTGGTGGTATAATAAGATGAGGATCATTGGGGTTAGGTGTTGAGTGCTACGCAAAGAGGGGAAATCAATCGACGAGACTGCAAAGTTACATCGATTGAGATGGTTAGGACATGTGTTACGTATGCCTAGCCATCCATCGCCTTCCTCGCCCGACGGGCAATGTTAGCTGACATAGGGTCAGGTTTAAAGAGAGCCAATGGTGGGCAAACCAGAACATGACATCATCAGTCAATGAAATCTACAACAGTTATTTGAAGTCATGTAGGAAGGTGTTAATTCCCTAGTTGGGGTCCTCGGGACGGTAAAAACCAATGACCACTGGTAATATAGCTCAAAATCGTTGTTTTCAATAGCTGGCATAGATGCATCCACCCCTTGTGACTTATAATATCCAATAAAACTATATTATAATTCGATATCACTATTCTTTTTGCCTCATATCTCTGTTTACTATCTCTATTTTGTATTTCTTTTTACTTTCTTCTTCCCTTGCTTTGTGTGCTACAAGGAGGGAGTGTAGCGACTCAAGCTGCTGCACATCAGTGCAAAGTTCTATGTTGAAACCAGACAGTCAGTCAACCCTTGACTTCTAGCTAGCAATATGACAAACTCAATACTTAGATATGCAAAACTTGATAGATAATATTTCAATGCATATGAAGATTTTGTTCATAGGCACTATAATGCAAGCCTTATTATAGATAATGCAACATAAAATACAGAAAGGCAGAAGTGTAGCTCATTGGTTAGAGTACTCGTATCACAGCCAATAAGTCCCCGGTTCGAATTCCATTCCGCCTATTTTAGCCTGGGTAGTAGTGGTTAGTATCATCAGCTATCACATTTTAAGTGAAGCTCACGGAGTTCGAACAACAATACCTAAGAACACCAAGAGTTTCTCTAAAACGTCCCCACTCTCTCTCCCTATATATATATATATATATATAACTCAAATTTTTGGAAGGTGCGATAACCTAAAGAGGACTCAGAAGGATTGTAGTTCCTACAGAAATCACAAGAAGCAAAGCTTAAATACGTCCACAGGATGAATAATTTGTCCTTTGCTTTGTAATACTCCAACTTATTATTGTATTGGCAAAGCTTTCTACGGATTATTAAAACAAAAATATTTCAACTATCGGTTTAAAGGGATTTTTTTCACTACAGTTTGACTCCACACGGTGTTTTTTGGTACATATATGGAATTTTCAGCATGTGATATCGGTAGCCCAAATTTCGCAGGCCGACCATAGATATCAGGTGTGCGTCGGCAGGGGATCGAACCCCGAACCATGTGCATGGTCGGCGAGAGTCCTAACCTCTGTGCCACCGATTGATTTCAAGAGCGGCCATTAACTGATTGACTTTAGTTAGAAAACCAATAAGTACTGGACATTTGCTTTACTCTTGTATGGAGCTCGCCTTGCAACATGAAGGTCCTAGATTCAATCCCTGGTAAGTTCATGTGAACGCACTGATGAAGAAACCCAAAGAAGGACGAAACAACTGTTCAATACTCCTCAGTTTTCAATGATTGTCTAACTGGAACCAGTTGGTGATGAAAATTGAAAATAAGGTTCAACGAAAACTGATAATCTACTTAATTAAGTAGTCAAAACAATCTACTTACTGCATGCCTGTTCAATTGTACATTGAAATTCAGGTACACAGTTTAGCTGCGTGTGTCATTTCACTTCGAGTGAAGGTAATCACTACTCATGTTGACTGAAATACAACACTAACGATCAGATGTCAGAGTTACATGTTTTAAGTGTTTTTACGAGTTTGCCCACGGATTGATATCAGTTAGAGAACCATTGAAAACCAGCACTGGAGTTCTGGACAGCTGTTTCCGTTGTCCTAGTTTGGGAATCGTCGGCAGTACGCACCCACTGCCAGGGGTTGAACCCAGGACACTACGGTTACAACTCTTGAAAATTAATCTGTTACTCGCTAGTGACTTGCTACAGGACGGAGTTTCCTGGAGTTCTAGTGAGAAGTCGTGACCAGTGAGGTGCATCCAGTGTAGTGTGAGGATGGATTTCCCATCGATGACATTTGTTGGTACCAGTCGCGCTAAATCACGAGTTGGTGGAAGTTAGAATTCATGGGCCATTGAATCGGGTCCCAGTGGCTGTCATTGCTGTGTGAGTATTTGTCCTCACACCCAACCTGCTGCACCCTACTAGTCACGACTTCCCACTAGAACCCCAGGTAACTACCTACCTGAATAGGGCCAGTCGCCAGTGAGCATCTCATTGATATTCAAGTATTGGTTTGTAGGGATTTTGTCTAATTGGTTGGAAGATTTCATCATAAGCTGACATCAGTTAGGGGACCATTGGAAAACCAGCAGAGAGTACTGGACAACTTTCGTCAGCCTAGTTTGGGACTTTTCATCAATACGCACTCACCGCCAAGCTCACGTGAACAGTCCCAGTCTAGTACAAAACAGCTGCCCAGTACTCTCTGCAGGTTTTCCAGTAGTTCTCGAACTGATGTCAGCTCATGATGAAATCCTCCAACTAATATACAGTAGTAAGTGAATGTAAGAATGTGTGTAAAGGTTATAATGGCCCATGACAAATGCAACTTATATTGATTGACCAACTATCTGACTCATCTTACCTTGGAACTCTACGCCTGCCATATTACTCATGTTTTTATGCTACAAAACACAGGCAATCCTACAAAGATAAATGTGGTTGGACAGTTGAAACCTATTCAGACTTACTTTCAATTGTTGCATCCCATAGTTATAGTAGCAAGAATAATGTGCTCTTTGAAAAATAGTCTCAAGTCTTGCGATAAGAATGCCATTTTTGGGGCGGATGTCGGGGGCGGGGGAGGGGAAGATATGAATTTTAAATATTCTGGAAGTAAGCAGAAGACAGTTTAATAGTTTGTGTAATTTAAGTCAAAGGAGAAAGTGCATCTATTATACAGTTAGCAAGAGTGAACACACTACTCGACGTAAACACCTCACAGAATCACTTATCCAAGACACTACAGTGACTAGACATATACAAATGGGAATAATGGATGGTTATTAACTATTCCTCCCAGTCATAGACAATCGTACAACGGTCTCCACCTAGCTTAAACAGAATCCATATTTAGGTTAGGAAATCCTACTGTCGGTTGCCTACAAGTAAGCCTACTTTTAAAAATCTGATTAAGAACAAATATCTAATCGATGCACAAACACACTTATATACCTGAAACCAATATGGCTATTTCGAATTCATTGTTCCCTAGCTGGACTTAAGTGTTGTACAACTATGGTCAAGTTATTTTACTACAGCTGTCATAAGATTTTTCACTTTTCGCAAAACACCAAACAGTTATTTAAGTGTTGGCTTGCAGGCATTTGAATGGTTTCAGGATTTCATCATGAACTGACATCACTTAGAGGACCATTGGAAAACCAACAGAGTATTGGAAAGCTACTTTGTCCTAGTTTGGGATTCTTCATCAGTAAGCACCCACCGACGGGGTTCGAACCCAGGACCTTCTGGTTACAAGGCTAGCAAGCTCGTTGACCATTAAGTCACTGAAATCTTGAAACCAATCTCATCCCTGTAAACCAATACTTGAATATCAATCCGATGTTCATCAGTGACCGGCTCTATTCAGGTAGGTAGGTAGTTACCTGGGTTCTAGTGGGAAGTCGTGACCAGTGGGATACAGCATGTCGAGTGTGAGGACAAATACTCGCCAATAAATCACATTTGCTAATGTCAGCCGCGCGATGTCGTGCGTGAATTGGCAGAAGTTGGACTTCATGGACTGTTGGATTGGGTCCCAGTGGCTGAATGGTCTACGGGCTCGCTAACCTTGTAACTGGAAGGTCCTACGTTCGAACCCTGTCGGTGGGTGCGTACTGATGAAGAGTCCCGAACCAGACTGGCGAAACAGCTGTCCAGTACTCCCAACTGGTTTTCCAATGGTCATCTAACCGATGTCAGTTCATGATAAAATCCTGAAACCAGACAGTTAATTATTGAGACTAGGTCAAAGCGAATTGTTTAGCTGTCATACTTCTAAAAGAAAATAAGTCATTCACTGAAAAGACTCTTATCAACGATTTTACTTTTAGACAGTATAATAGTGCATAAATGAGTTTTTAAACTATATCTCGTGACAAAATTTAAACAGTAGCCTGAATCGCATCAAATTATTTGTGATGATAATCATAGTTAGACATAAAGCAGTAAAAAATAGGTTACATAATGTATAAAATACTTCATGGTATCGTAACAAGGTGAGAAGTTTGGTAAGACAGAATCCCCTTAAGGTCTTAATCTGCTTAACTAATAATCTTAGCTCATCGTCTTCCAATGCCTCTAAGGATAAAGCATGGGGCTTGTGTACCAAACTTTTTTAGGGGATTGTAGGCCTATTCAACGTTCTATTTTTGGAGTCTCACTAGACCTTACTTTTCAAACCTGAATTACTTGATCGACCTAAATAATTGTCTGTAGCATATCTATCAGCCACCATTATTTAACCTTCACGGAGTCCAACGTTGCACAAAAAGGGCACCAGTTCAACTGTTAAACTTCCCAAAAGGTAAATACATAAAAGTGTACGGGAAATATATAATGTGACTACACTGGACGAATACATACCGGGATGAAAATAACCAAAACAGATTAGTGAACACTTTCAGGACTAGGCAGATAGTAAAACATTTGATACATCTCCGATGTAAAAGATCTTGAGGCATATCATAGAATCATGAGATATTAATTCTTAGCTTCCTGAGTACCCCTACCCATTAACCTACACCACTATACATGACTTAGACCAGTAGTCAGCGAGTCCATGGATCGCCATAACCTTCCCTTATTCTACTTCTAGATTATCGAATAATGCTCATTAAGGAGAAGAGTGCTTCAATATTCGAATACCGTGTCGTAGTGGCATCAATGGATGAAAACTCGTAATCTTATTATCTGAGTTCGCTTAGCTACCTAACACTAACCCCACGTCATAGCGAAGATTATATGAACTGTAACAGGCATTAAATCGGCCAAAGTGGGCATCCCCTTAGAATCAAAATCCAGGAACACAAATAAGCTGTGAAAAGAAATGATGGATATTCTTTCATATCAATGTATATAGATAATTATAGACATCAGTTTGATTGGGATAATGCCGAAATTTTAGACAGAGGAAACACCAAAAGTGCCAGGGACTTCCTAGAAGCCTGGTACTCAAATGCGATTAACACACAGGTTAATATAGACCAAATATACCAACTAATAAATAGTAAATCATGTAACGAGAAAGTTTAAAAGATAAGTCAATAAAAAATTACCAATACGCAATTCTATCACTCATGGAAAATTTGGATCAGTTCACTTTATGCTAAAATTTGCGCTGAAGATGTTATCCGGAAGGAAGACGAAAGCTCCTCAAATAAACTAACCAGATCAGAAAACACTACTAACTGCAAACTATACATGGCATTACAACTAACGTTGACCCTCGCACCGTGAGCAACTGAGGAAAGAAGTCTATAGCGAAACCCACTTTGGTCGTCTTCAGTATCCACACGCATCAACAGTAAAAGACAGGAAAAAATATTTTGCAGTAAATATACCTTCTAATGGGTGGGCAGATATTATGTGGTTCAAAGATGACACAAGATAGCAAATGTCAAAGCAGACCCCTGTATCAATGCTACGACTTAGTAAGCAACTAATTCATTAGAGCTACTCAAGATAATCTACATATGATATATAGCTTACTATATAAGCAGCACGACGCAAAATTTACTTTCATAGATCAGGAGTCCTACACAGCACATATTGGTGCAAGATGTCAACACCTGATGGAAGATGTTCATGTCAATATATATATATATATATATATATATATATATATATATATATAGGTAACAGTGGTGTACTTTCACTGTCTGTCTGTCTGTTTTCGACATAGAACGTTGCACTCATGTGCAACAGTTCGAGTCGCCACACTTCCTCCTTGTTGCACACAAAGCAAGAGAAGAGATGCAGAGTAGAGACAGTAAACAGAGGTGTGAGACAAATGAATAGTAATAACGAAGAACAATGTAGTTTCAGTGGAAATTATGTCACAAGGAGTGAATGCATCTGTGCCGATTTTGATCCATAGCACCAATTGTTTCCGACCATTCATTTTTACCGTCCTGAGGACCCCAACCAAGAAGTCTACACCTTCCTACCTGGCTTAAACTAACTGTTGTAGATTTCATTGATTGGTACCATGTTTTGGTTTGACCACCGCTGGCTCTTTTCCAGCCTGACCCTATGTCAGCTAACATTGTCCGTCGAGGAAGGCGATGACTAGGCTAGGCATACGTTACACATGTCCTAACCATCTTAGTCGATGTAATTTCACAACCTTGACGATTGATTTCTCCTCCTTACCTAGCACTCAACCCATGCCTAACCTCAGTATTGCTCACCTTATTATACCACTTCACACGGGAGATGTGGTATAATACGGTGAGCAATATTGAGGTCAGGCGTCGAGTGCTAGGTACTTTCACAGATCCTTTGGCTCATTATTCTTAGAACTAAGACTCAGAACATGTGAAATGCACCTACTCAAAGCATATTATTATTACTACGTGTACGCCTGTCCTAATGAAGAGTTGAAAAAGTATTTGTGAGTAGTGCTACAACTTTTTCACATCAGATAAAAAAGTAAAACGATTTATACTAATGATAATGCTAAAATTTATAAAAAGATAATCTTAAAAAATCCACATCACACCTAGCTTCGTATCATAAACACCTCTATGTGCCTTGAATCATACAGCTTCTCGTACAACTAAAGCGACCAAATCAGACAAACCTGACGTATCCAGTTCATTAAAAAATACCCATCTTTGAAGGGGAATGCAAGGAACCAGTTAAATAGAAAAAAATACATTCTAACAATGAAAACATACTTATTTATTTGAAATTTACAGTAAAAGACCATATCAACAGTTACTTTTGGATAACTAAATTACTACAAACTTGTAACAAAACGTTAACAGTATTCAGTAAAACTCAAATACAATCGAATTGAACTAACACCTGATTCATTCATTCATTCAAGTGATTTAAAGCGTATAATTACAGATATCTACTGGCTACCTTATAAAATACGATTGTATAAACGTAGCGAAAACATTAGTAACAAACCCAGTAGAGTTCTGCAGACAACCGTTCACTACAAAATACAATACAATACAACTCAATTCTCAACAGACTGTAAACCGAACAAAGTATGTTCCTCAAGTGCATAAAATAACAACACAGAAAGTGTATAGCTTACTGAGACCCGCATAAGTAAACCCGGATTACCATGAGAGAAAAAATGGAAAAATGAATCAAACTTGTTTTAGTAAATAATCTGGTAAGCACATATGTATAAGTAATGCTTTTAAATATATTATACAAGATAACTGTACAAGGATTTTTATATGCATGTCAACTGTTTCTGTTGATTATGTACAAAGCTGCTGGTTATCATGCTGAAGTTGAGTCAGGTTCACAGTTAGGAGTTGGTAATGAGCTGACGATTTCAACAGGTGGAGAAACATTCGAAGTAACAGATGGACTTAAAACTGTACTGGAGACGCCTGCAGTTCTATTGCCCGGAGAAGTGTTTGTAACAGGAGGAGTATCAATATTGTATATAGGTGTTTGAGGATGATAACACACCGGTGGAGGTTCTCGTCCATGTGGACTATGAGGTGAGTTAAAATCTTGCCAATTCTTCACTTCAGACCGAAGATCATTTCGGATTGAAGCAGGAGTCGCACCATATGACTTTGAACATAAAATAATTTTCCGCCGAAATGGTTCATTAGGTCTAGGAGCCTTGATGGTATCAAAGTAAGAGAAACCCAAGTCAACCAATAAGGGTTCCAGATTTGATGGATTGATTTTTAGAGATTCATAAATGGATCTGTGTTTAGCCTGTAAAATAACTTAGGTGAAATATGAACTTACCGTCAACCGTGTTCTTTTGTAGGAAGATTTAGGTTGCGGTTCTAGAATTAAGTGTCCACCAGGTTTAAGGCGGTTGAAGGCGCGTCTGAAGAACCTCATTAAACCAGGATCACCATGGTTTAAATGAATCCATTTTGTAACACTGAAAGCCATTATTGTATCATATTCAGGTTCATCGTTTGCAGTGGATTCATCAATCCAGTTTGCAACTTGGAAGTTAATTTTTTCATATCTCACATTCGACCCTGTATCCCACCGTAATCTCTCCCTTTGCATACTCTGAGCATTAGCTATTAATTCTGCATCACAGTCAAAAGCATCAATTTTTGCAACATCTGGAAACCTTTCAAGTACACCAAACGTTAGGGTCCCATTGTGACATCCATAGTCTGCTACATCCTTACCCACAAACCATTCAGGCATTAAATAGGGAAGTCTATCATTTGGATCACGACGACGGTAATAATCAATGTAGTTCCCTGTTGTAGGGACGAATCCTCTGGTTCGACGGCTAACAGTATAGAATTTCGAGCTCCGAACAGGACGCCTACGAAGCAGACGATGAATATGTCCTTTAGAGGAAAATTCTGATTTTCGAGTGTTAAGCAGAGGAGATGCTGGAGGTTTAGATGCGTCTGACAGCTGCAGTGTGGGGTTTTGAGGACTACCGCAATCAAAATCACCCGCTACACTTACTGCAGGTGTATTCATTCGTGAGTCACCACGTAAAGGAGACAACCCTTCCACTCGACGACGCTCTGTTTCCTTCATAAGATCATGCAAGTTCAAAGGGTCACTTGGGTTCAGAACACTCTTTGAGGCCGGGACACTCTGCTTCCGCCTGTGAAGAAAGCGACTTCGACCAAACGGTTGCTCTCTTTTCGATCGAATCCGACCTGAATGTTGAGGTCGCAAAGACAGCTGTGTTAGTAATGGTAGACGAGGAATACCGGGAAAGTTACTTAGTCGAACATCTTGACTTATTCCAGGTGGTCGAGGAAGTGATGGTCGAGGATACCAAATCCCTAAATTTCTTGG
Source organism: Trichobilharzia szidati (assembly GCA_944472155.2). Lineage (NCBI taxonomy): Eukaryota > Metazoa > Platyhelminthes > Trematoda > Strigeidida > Schistosomatidae > Trichobilharzia > Trichobilharzia szidati. The sequence continues at coordinate 105,601,874 of OX235272.1, forward strand.
TATTAAACCCCTGGGTTGCGAGAAGCAGCACGAACGAGATGACACTAGAAAAAATCACAAGGTCATATTAGGAATTTTCGAATCCACAAGCACACATTGCAGTTAAGCATAAAAATTTTCATTTAGTTACCTCTATGATCACGAGGATAGCCTCCAGAGCCTCGCAAATGACGCATGAAAGTACGGAAAACAATGGAAGACGGCCGACATTCAAAAATTATTATAATCTAATTTATTGATTTTGAACCAATCAAACAAACCGAACTGCTCTCTGACATAACACAAAACAACCCAGCTTTTAAAACAAACCATGATGGCGTTCATCCTTTTCATAGACTTATAGCTTCACAAGTGCATTCAGTTTCTTTGATTAGAATAAGTGAATCCTACGTCCGGCATAATTATCAGCACTTGGCTGTATTATTACGTGCTAGAATATCGTGGGGTGATAAATTAGTGCTAGGCCTTGACTTGACAGTGTATAAAGACACGTGAATCATAGCCAATTAAGAATACACACAGCTGTTTCAACAGACTTCCCTCCTGCGTATTCAGCTGATGACACTTACACCCGGACTCTTCAAGTAGCCTCACAAAACTTTCACGCAGCCATATTTAGAAGTTCACAACTTCACTGGGTCAGCACCCCTAGAAATAGACGAGGACCTCCCAGAAGCTCTTACAAAGAAGAGCTGCTCAAAATGCCACTGGACTGAAATGCAGTGAAATGACTGATTATGGCAGATAGATGTGCATACCCCTTGCTTCCTCAGAACGATAGACAACCACAGCACGGTACGCAAAGTAGTGCGTTATCCAAAACACCAGATCCTAGGTATATTACCAAAATAATAATATGGTCTCTGTCAGCGTAACCCTAACATAACTGTTCTTCGAAAGGCAGCAGCGAGGACCAACTGCTTCTCTTTGCTAATGATGGAATTCCCTGTCCAACGTGACCAACGTTCCATCAATCAGTAGCCTCAAGAAAGGGTTAGGTCGTAATGAAAAACAATATGTTCACGCAGATAAATATAGAAGGCAGATTAACTCAAAGGGATTGTACTGGTGCCACAAATACCAAATTTAACTCATCTTTAATACCCCTCTACTTTATGCTGAAACCCTTACCACCATCATTTTTTTCTTTTATTTCTACTATCTGCATGCTTTCCTCCTCTCCTGCTTATTTAGTCTACTTCCCTCGCCATTCCATGTCAACTTAACTATTATAGCTTTCTGCAGAGTGATTGTCGATGTGACAGGATGAATTCAGGGTTTTACGTCTAATATTGTACCTTCAAACACTAAGGTTGTACTTCATATGCCATTTTACATTTTGTGCAAATCAGACCACCTGTGGTTCATCTTGATCTACAGTATATTTCTGATCGTAAGCACATTTTTGGCAATTGAGAGGCACTTCATCGCGCCACCCTGTTCTTGGAATTTGGATGCCGGATAACCTCATAATTGTAGGTTTGCCCCACAGTTACTTGACGCATTTTGCTAAACAGAACAATAAACTTTACAGTATGTTTGACAATTTGGTTTTAACACAAGTCTATTCGGAATATTTTGGTACTTATCTAACATTGATTTCATTCAAATGTCTAATCATCAATTTTTACTCATGTATGAAGCAAGAAAGTAGTGTGAGTGGCTTGATATGATTATGAGCAATAACTTGTACTCGAAACGTCTTCAGTAAGTACTACTGTATAACACTGTGATTTTATCAAAATAAAATTTTATCTATGATGGAGCTATGCGCTACCACAGTGCCCAAGTTTTATCTTTATATCATTTACCTAAGTCTTAGATTTCGGCTTGCAGTCTGCGAGTGTGTATATTCGTTGAGAATTTTCGTGCAGTGGCTATGCCATTGGGGAAAAGTAGTATCTTAAGTTCCACTAACGCTGCTCCCCTTGCACAGAGTATATATTCTCACCGAAATAAAGTGACGTATATCCTCCTATTGCTTAAAATCATACTGTAACAGTTGACGAGATAGATTCTACTGGAATCTTTCAAAGATCTAGAACCATTACAGACAAGAAGAATCAAGCCACAAGAAACAACAAGGTTTACACAGTCTTGTAAAAAACTTTGAATATTTGGAGGGGACTAGGAAAAGGATTGGGATAGCTACCCCCTTATTTGACCAATGGCGTATAAGTACTGCCAGGGATAATATGACTGAGACTTTGACCGAAAGGCCGAAGTATTGAAAAGGAAACCGCCCTGCAACTGCTTTTGAATCTCGCTGCTGATAGATACAGAGACTGTGTTTAATTTTGGCCGTATGCTAACATTGCTGGCCTAAACAATCACTCAAGTGTTTTCAGTACTACGCAGTATGCTACCAAGGTAGTCTGAGTGTCCAAGAGATAGGAAGGAAGTGGTCGTACCCTCAAGAATTGACGCAGAAATTTGGTGAAGAACTACCATCAGGTTAGTTCAACCAAAATTGTCTCCTGACCAAGTGTATATGAATTTTACTCCTAACATGAATCGCAGCCACTGAATAATTGGCATTTGATGCCGACAGCTCCCTAATTTGTTCTGTATTTGTGTATTTCCCCCCTCCCTCCTACCCTTCATGTTTTGTTCCCACTTTCCCCACAGCCAGTGTAAACGCCGGGTCGTTTCGACTGCACGTGTGAGGTGTTGAATTGATAAACAGAGCTTCAGTGATTAACCTCTCCGTCTCTCTCCACCTAACTTTATTACCTTTTAATGCTCCCATCCTGTCCCACTTAACCTGTTGTGTGATTACATGCAAGTGAACGAAATGCTATGGCTGAGAATTTTTCTAGGTTTTTTCATTTAGCAGCATCAATTATTGTAGGTCTAGCTGAATTTTCTTGTTCCAACCATCTAATCGACTACGATCTATTAATTTTACCGGTGTAATTAACCTCAGAGTCATAACATGGTGTTTGAAAAAATGTAATGTTTTTTGGGTCTATTGGGTCCTTCAGCCCACAAATTATATCTCTGAGGGAGCTGGTTGGTTGGTTTACATGCCACCCTAATTCCTGTGTCAATGAGACTCCTACGTGAGGGCTCCTATGGATCCCTGAGTGATGATATTGTTCACTTTTTAGTCAAATTTTAAAAGTGACACACTTTGTATTTACCTTGTTTTAATTGACTTTTTTGTATAACGACATGACTTGTCGTCACTTTGAAATATTAACTCGGTTGCTACTGCGTCTTCTACTATGCACAACTGCTTAAGCGCCAGTACTAATTCTTCAGTGCTTGTGATTCCCTAGACAGCAGGAGTTCCATGTGGGTGTAGGTAAGGAGTCAACAATCTCAGAACCTGTGACCAACGTTAGATCACTGGCGGAAACACAGGACATATATTTGTTTGAATGCATATTCTTTCTAACCGCCAGCGATTATATATCCGGCCAATGTGTTACTGGTGTTGGGATGCCAGATAACCTCATATTTGCAGGTATGAACCGTATTTACCTGGCACAACTGCGTCATAGAACAGTAATTTCCCAGTTCCTCAACAAAAAGTTACCAATATAATTCCATTCAGGAAAACATGGATTTGCATTAAATAACTGTCAAAGGAGAGCAGACCGTTTCCTGAAGAGGTTAATAGTGCCGCGGAAGTAAAAGTTTCCGTCAGTGACAATGAAAATTCAACGTTTGTTTATTGGTTTTGGTCGCCATCAGCGGGCAGCTTGAAAGCACGAGTGATTCGATCTGGGTGGGGATAAACGTTATCGTGATATATTTTCGCGCACTGTATGGGTTATCTCGTTCACACCTAAAGAGGCGTTATAATCGTTCAGTTTTGTGAAAATAGATTATATTTGACTCGTTTTAGGCTTCTGTAGCTGAAAAAGTATTTTTTTGCATTGCGTTCGTATTAATAGGTAAAGTTGTCTTGATATCTCAGACGGTTTATTACTAGAAAAAAGTCAACCTTTATAAGAAATTTCGCATAGAAAGACTATTATTTGCGTTTTAGAGCATTGAACCCTTGTTACTTGCGAGTTGTTATAGATCTTAGGGTTGTAAATTGACTGCAGACAATAGTTGTTGTCATAGCACTTATTCTATGAGAATCGGGCATTTGAAAGAGAAATTGCCCACAGACGTAAGTTAGATGTACGTTTTGAGGATGCTTAACACTTTTTTTATCATCCGTGGCGATTGAAATATTCCATAACACATCGAAGAGATCCTCCGATCAACGAGACAAGCCACTGAATTTCCTGGTGATTATAACCATTTCTATGAAGTTCCTAGTTAAAGTTGATCAGGCGAAGATGTGATACTAGTTTAGTTTACATTGTCACATGGAATTTCGGGAGACCGTAATTGCTCAATGCATAACATGCCTTCAGATTATGTTGATGTTAGTGTGCATTGGGGCAAGATGAATAGTGCAGATGGTCCTTCTAAAATGTCAGACTGCTTGAAATTAGTGTCAGCTTTCTGTCGAATAGTAGCTAGCACCTGTGTCCTAGAACTGCTGCACCTGTTACTTAAGTTATATCAGTCTTAATAACTCTTCGTTTTCAGATCACTAAGATATTCTGAGATCCTTAATGAATTACTTGTGACTATGAAGGATATGGAAGGTGCACTTATGGCTCATATCTTTAAAGCATTTGTTATTAAACAAGTTGTCTGTAGGGATTTTGTGATGTTCAGGTTTCAATGCTTGAGTGTAGGTAGTTACTGCATGCTATCGCGCGTGAAGGGACGGTTGGTGAAAATGAAGATAGAATAAAGTTTCCCATAGGCTCACTATAAATACTGCAAACTGTTGATAAGAACCTGCATCAAAGGAAAAAATTCCGAACAACTAGAAAATATTACAGCAGTTTCGATGATTATAACCTTTCACATTTGTAAACCATCTTTCCAAAGTTCAGAATGACGGCAAAACATTAAGGCTAACCCATAGGCCCTACAGAAATTTGTGAGAAATCTTACATGTCAGGTTGTCTTACAAATTGTAAGCTTGCAGATCTTTCAATTTACCTGTCACTGAAATATCACTTATATACTTCACGATAATCTTATTTACACACTATCACATTCCATTTTATCTTAACTGGATAAGCCCTTATTAAACCTGAGACTTACTCTTTGTGCCTATTAGTTGCTTGCTTAAAGCACAACAACACCAGTGTTTGAACAAATCTGTATTTTCATCGAAAACATCATAGTTTCCATGCTTACAACGATATGGTTAGCATCAAACATTGCAAATGTATACTACCATTCCAAGGACCCTATAGTCACTTGTCGTATATATCTTGTGGGTGAACTTTCAATGACGCATTACAGATAATTGTAGTTCATGCCATTTTGCAGTTTCTCAGGGCATCGTTCTCCTCCTGAAATAGCTTTTAATTACGTGCGGGCATAGCACTTACCCAAATATAGTGTTTATTGTGAAGGGTTTACAGTTTAACATCTATGATAACCTGCTCTAATTGCTTGTACAATAATTGAACAATCTATACTTTTGAAAAAGTATTAATTTATGATACTTCACGATTGCAATTTATGACATAACTTATTGCGACTGTAGAAATGGCATGCATTCGTTGTAAACACACGTTTATACGACATATTATATTATTATTTGCTTGGTACTATACTGTAGAAGATGAACAATGTGTGTGGCAGTGAAAACCACAGACGATTGCTGTCATGACCAAAGAATGAGAAAGGATAGTGAACCATTTTCAGCAAAGGTAGGCTAATATGAAGCGATTAACTTTTATATTACTTTTTCCTAACTTCAGTGATTTAGAAAAATACACTTTATTCACTTATTTGCAGATGTCCGGTAACGTCAGTCAACCTGGTCACAGCAATTCGACATCGCTGACATAATTACGAAAGACAATTGTGCAAAGACCTTTGCTTATTATTTTTCATTAAATAAACTTAACATCCTGCTTGCCATACTTTTCTTATTCTATCTGAGTGAAACTAAATTTGTCATCATGATGAGATGGAGGCCTGAATTATCAATGAGACCTGAGAAAGTAATTGGTGGCATAATTCAGTTTAAGCGAAGTCTTACTACGATTGCTACAGCTCAACCTATTCAGTTATTCGTCTCGTGTACACTTCGTCTTACACTATACGTTAACACCCGTAATCATATGGATTGACATTACGCTTTAGGTGAAATAATAACAATACACTATATTTGAATACACTTAAACTTATACGAAATGGAACTCAACTGCAGTGCCTAAGTTCTATTATTATTTTTCAAATACTGAAGCTAGGCATTTTTGTCATTGGTCCCTGCTGATTTACCTATGACTAGGAGGCGAACTTGCGTAACTTTAGGCACATATTTAGGCCTGACTAAAGTACTTATAATCCACCACTTACATCGATCGATAGTGTTCGTGCAGAATTACACTTACGTATAGTAACAAGTTCATATCCTAGGGGGTACCGGTCTAGCATGCCGTACTCCCACCGCGTGCAGAACAAATTTAACACAAGAATATTAGATAGAAAATTTTATTTCGCTGCATCGCAAACGAGTTTGTTAACATGTATGAGCTGAGCTCAGTCAAAGATGAAAGTCTTCGTTTGGGAAGTATCTTCCATTATTCGACGGAAACTGCCCAGTGTCCAAATCGCATCACCTTTAAATTCTTCGCAATTCAAGTAGACAGAACTGTAAGCCCACATCCAAAGTTATCCGGTGTAACGAACTGGAAAAAAGAATATCTGCAAGGTTATAAGTGAATGAGCGAACTTACCTTCACTTGATGTCATATGTAGAATCAATTCCTGAAATTGATTATGCAAATGTATCTGGTCATAAGTCGTAAAACACTAGTCAGTGTTTTTCGGATGTCTTCGTCCGAATGCAACTACGTCTGCTTCCACTGAATTTGACTAACTGACAGGCCTCATTACGACTCGAAATTCCTAAAAGTGATACAGATTAAATTCACTTACATAAATTAAGCATTTACATAATCAACATGCATGATCACATATGACTGAAGTATTCAAAAAATTCAGTCATCCTAGTTTACACTTCCTTTGAAATGTAGAGCACATTAATGGTGCAGAAAATATCATGAATAATACGCATACATAATATTATTAACTGCCTGTAATTGTGCCATCGAATCATACTACAAACTACATTCAACACTGCTTTGTTAGTGGTCCGAGGGACAAAAATATTAAAGCGAAATATACAGGCCAGATGAAAGTTCCACAAGGTTGTCTCACTACTATACATTGTCTCATACGCCGATTTTTCCTCTGCACGTGAACGTAGCCACATACTGGTATAAGAAAAAGATCGTCGTTGTTGGCAATAATATAAGGTCCTCACTTTTTGGATATCTTCCAATGTTCTCAGCTTCTTACATACCTGCTACTCCCGCTCGCACTGATTACCTGCGATGAAACTCTAGAAAAAAGCCTCGTTAACGAAGCACATTATTACCACAGCTTGTCACAATTATTTTGCAAGAAACACAGGATACCAGACCGTGTCAGTGAGAAATATCGAAGTAGAAAATGATGTATGTCCAACTACAACTCAAGAAATGCATTGGGACCCGCCGAATCGTAGTCACTGTTAACCACCACAATGCCAGTTTCAAGGGAGTTTATTACGAAAAGAGCATTGCATGTATAAAAAACAGTGAAACAACATTAGAATAGTCAAATGCTGCATTTATATTCGTCAAGGTTGTTTGCAAACCACGCATAACACAAGCACACAAAGTCGCACACGATAGCACTTACCTAGGACGAATCAAAAATCCAACTGACCGCCACTGTTCCAGCCAATGAAAGACGAGAAAACCTGAAGCGAGGTAAATCTGAAACGCGACAACGTATATCCTCAGCCATAACCGATACTAATCTGCATCGAGTACAATTCACCTCTGATATTTCTTATAACGAAAATGCTGACAAAATTTTACAAATATATCACTCATTTTAAATTAATACCCAATCTGGATATGAATTAAGAATGAGATTCGATGCCGTACACAACAAAGTTATGTGGGGGAAATGACTTCAAGCTTTATTTCTTTCCCAAGTATTTGTAATCCATCCAACAAATGCTTGGGTCTTTTTGTTAATGCGAGGACAGTATTTCTATATTCCTTGATGTGCTCCATTGAATGACTAGTTAGCAGACTATACCCACAAACTAATGTCAGAAAGGACAGAAAACGCGTAATTTCACCATAAACCAAATTTAAATGATACTTATCCATGCCTGACGTGTCCTACATAAATAGGATTAGGTGCATTATTTTATCGTGTTAGCAGTGACTTTCGGACAAAAGTTTCAGGTGAAAACTCTGCGAAGCCACCGCCATTCTATTTTATGTAAGGTCATATTTGTTCGGGTCTAAGTTTATTTGCAGGACGAATCTTCTCGACTATTCTTTCTTTGGCAGTGGTTTACGCAGATCCGATGAGGAGTTGGTTGAGACGACGCCGCCAATATAAATGAAGAAATTGTCATTGTCGAGATAGTTGATGTTTGCTGATTAGATGTTTTCATCAGCTTTGTCTTCACTGAGTTTTCTTGAAGTCCCATCATTGCTACCTCTCTGTTCGGACAACCTGCTGGTTTCCGGCTGAGGGTCTTCGAGTTCATGTAGCACTAAATATGCATCACTCGAGAAGTTCAGATCTTCTAGATTCTTCTTTTGGGTCAATTTATAATAATAATTTTATATTTTCATATAAACATAAATTTACATGAAAATGCATGCCATTTTTACAGGCACCATCAAGTATGATATAATGTCAAATAGTAGATTGTCTACAAGTTAGTAATGTTTGAACAGTTAAATATTTGATATATGTATAAATACACTCCTTGTCTGACCCATGTCGTATCATTATTGAATTAAACAGCAGTCCCCCAGGTTGCGCAGGAAAATCGACTTCATTTCGTTTTCAACCCGTAGTTGTAGGCATACGATAACCAACCAATATTGAGGTAAGTACAACGTTTACAAGGGATAGTAAGCTGTTTTAGAAAAGTAAAGGTGCAAAGGTGAATCATTAAAGTGTAATGAAATAGGTATATGCAATGTATCATTAATATATGCATTCATAAAGGAAGTACAATGGGAGACCATAATCCCTAGGCTGACAAAGTTCATTTGCAATGTATAATGCTACCCATATAGGTCTAACCATCATGATGTCCACTTTTGGTTTTAATACAATTATCCACAAGCCGGTTGTTTTTATTCCATACCTTTTTGTGTATTTGGTGCACAACCGTACCCTACAGAGAATAGGAATAGAATAAGTCGAATCAAATTCATAAAGAGCTATATATATATATTTATTCCTGTTTATGCAGGAACATACCAATTGTACAGGCATGGATAAGTTATTATATAAATTACAGTTTGTTTGTTCAATCTAACATTAGAGTCAGTCAGAACAGTATGCAAAATAGTCTGTCTGTGTAACACATAAAGAGATATAGAAATATTGTCTTCGCATTAACAAAAAACCCAGACTTCAGATGAGTGTGATACAAATATCTGGGAAAAATAAAGCTTGAAGTCAATTCTCCTATATAACTTTGTTGTGAACAGCATCCGTGAGATAAAGTTTATTGTTGTATTATTTTGATTCAATAATGTATTTATTCCATTTTTGTCAGCAGTCTTACCGCAGTTTTATAATAGGAAAGAAATTTGATCTTTGATACGAAAGTTAGATAAGGTAGTGTTAGATTGTTTTACTGCATCAAATGGGGTCAATTCTAGAACTATCCATTTGCGCCATTTGCGTCAGCATGGCAGACTGTACATGTAAGTTGAGTAATACATTGATAACTGTTTGAAAACCAGTTGCTTCTTTATTTCAGATCAAGAATACTCCTTGTACAGAATGTTAGCCAGCGTTTTCAAGTGGTTGCATCGGATCGTTCATGGAATTTGAGTTTTAATTTACATAAATGGTCATTTCAGTTTGGATGTTGGGTTGTTCGACCTCAACCAGGAGGTATATAGAAGTTTACGCTCAGCAGGGAGATAAAGTATGTCAATATGGAAAAAACATTATTATTTTATGTACATATAAATGTTTATAAATGTATATCATTGTATAGTAAACACTACCCATAATCTTGTTGTTTTTTATGTAATTTTGCGAAGTCTTAGAGTTTATTTAGTGTCGTAATATTTAGTAATGAGTCTAGGCGTTATAGTGTGCTAATAGCTCATGCGTTTTGGAAATAAGTGGTGCGGTGTGATTGGCATAGTCATTGGGATGAAGCAGTTTATATAGCAAGCGTTTGAAGGTTATGATAGAGTGACAGGTCCTTATTTCTAGGGGTAAACTGTTCCAGATCTTAGAGTACATGACTATGAAGAAGTTTGCACGGAGTGCTGTTTTACAGTTTTTCCTAGATACTTTGCACGTTTGGTTACGAAGGTTGTAAGAGCCTTCCGGTGAGAACTGTATCTCTTTGCTGTCTGAGAATGATATTTTATGCAATATTTTAAAGAAGAATGTTAGGTTAATGCTCAGTCGTCTCATCCAGAGTGGGTCGATACCTAGAGTTATACACCTTGATGTGTAGTCCTTTTAGCAGTCAAATCCTAGTAGTTTAGACGTGAAGTATCGTTGGACACTTTCTATTTTAAGTTTGTCACTTACGCGAGTGCTGCTGAGAATAAATGGACAATATTCAAGTAGTGGTCTGACACAAGTTTTATATAATAATAGCTTCGCTTCGTAGTTGTGGAAATTCCTGAGTATGCATCCTAGAAGCATCCTCGATTTACGCGTCTGTGTCGCCACTTGCTCGGAAAATGTCAAGTCACTAGAGTACCTGAGTCCTAGGTCAACAACACTTTGGAGTTTAGGCAAGTCGATGGATTCAAGTACCAGTTTAATATTTATTGAGGGTGCACCGAAGCATATCCAACCACATTTTTTAAGGTTGAATTTTAGGTTCCATGTGGAGGACCATGCAGTTACTCGATCTAGTTCTTCCTGAACAGCTTTCTGAAAGTACCCTAAGTCATCACAGTGGAATGTGTAAGCTACTTTAAGATCATCTGCAAAGATGAATGGTTTGCCTAGTGAGAAACAGCTGCATATGTCGTTGACATATAGAGTGAATAGGAGGGGGCCTAAGACGCTACCTTGAACTACTCCAGAAGTGACTGGACTAGGTTTAGAGTTTACAGAACCCAGTCTAACTACTTGGGACCTATTGTTAAGGAATGATTCAATCCATCCTAATAATGGGTTACTTATTCCTAAGGAGTTTAGCTTATTTATTAGAAGCAAGTGGTCAACGCGGTCAAAGGCTTTGGATATGTCGAAGTAGATGACAAGTACTAGTTGTTGTTTGTCGCGGCTGCTAGTTATGTAGTTAAAGAAGTCAAGGTGACATGTCATGCATGATCTGGATTTTAGGAATCCATGTTGGTTGGGACTTAGAATATTGCAGCTGAGCATATGTTTGAGGATATCATCTTTAACTATTCGTTCAATGATTCTAGATACTATGGGTGTAATATTGATTGGCCTATAGTTGTTGACTTCAGTTTTTGATCCGGATTTGTGTTTAGGTACTATAAATGTCGTTTTCCATTTATCTGGATAGGTTTGGCTTTCTAGGGACATTGTAAAAATCTTAAGTAATAAAACGGAAATGTCAGAACCACCGTGTTTATAAAGATACGATGGTATACCGTCAAAACCGGCACTACTAGAGCTTTTAAGAGCGTTAACGGCTTGGTTAATATTAGAGTAAGTGAAATGAACTGTAGTGATTTGTTTCAGCGTTGAAGATGAAGGGAGTTCTATTTTAGATTGTAAACCGAGAAGTGGACTTGTAGGCTTAAGGTAGTTAGCTGCAAACGTCTCATTAAACAGTTCACACATGTCTGCATGTTTGCTGTATAGTTTGCCCTTGTTTATAAGGAGAGAAATTTTATGGCTTTGGCGATTCATTCGTTTCTTTAGTATTTCTGTGAGAGCACCTACTCTGGTGGTGCTGGCTAGTGCCGTGCATTCTTCATTTCTCATACGCAAGTTATGAGCTTGCGAGATGGAGCTAAGAGTACTAAGTATTGACCCTAGTGTACTAAAGTCGTGTCGCCTGAAGTAACTTGTTGACAGTCTTTTCAGTTTCCTACGATCCTTTGGCTTTATGAATGTCTTTCTATGTGGGGAAAACTTTAGTGTGTGAAATGGGATGACAGCATCTAAGCATGTGTTTGAGTTATAGTAAAAGATGTCTAGAGCTTTCGAGAGGCTATCAGTATAGAAGTACTCACTCCATTCTGAGGATCTTAGCATTGATTTTACTAGAGTCCAGTCTGCCTTACTGTAGTTCCTGTAAGTTATTTGTTGTGAAGTAGGGGTATGGGTTGCATTGCTACTTGACGGAAGTGGCAGTGCACACAGCACTGTTTTGTGGTCACTCCCTGAAAACTCAGAACCTACTAGGGTAGCGTGT
>OX235272.1:105614870-105742719 GCA_944472155.2 Trichobilharzia szidati
TCACAACAGGCATAGTTAGTTTATTGTCATACGGAGTAACCTTTGAACCGTATCTACTCGAGCGGAAGGTAGAACACACATATATTTACTTATTCCTTAACGGAAATAGATAACCTAAAGATATTAGTTGAAGTAGGATGACGTTGAAAGGAAGAGAGACAAAAAAATGATCAGGCAAAAACAAACACTTAGTACATAACCCAACTACTAAAGTAAGCCATGCATTCACAAAATGTCTGGTAGGCAATCAAGATGCACAGATTCGTTGCCTTTATCTTATTCCATTCTGAAGTCCTATTACCTTGTTTTTCTTTCATCTTATTTATTTATTTAAACGCAGAAGAAAAAACCTGGTACAATATGGCACCAAGAGAGATGCGCCACACAATAATAATAAAACAACATAGATTAAAAGTAAAAATATAAGTAGAAAACGGATAAAGAATTTCATCTGGAAGGAAAACAGTATTCGTTAACTATCATCAGGAAGGGAAGAAAGAAGGAAATTGCAACACGTTCGCCATTGATTACGATTAGTGGCCATATCCGACAAAGTTTCGAGCCATCGATTCAAGCTACCTCGCGGATCCCAACCAAGGAGTCGTGACACACCAACCGATGCTAATCTAGCACAAAATTCCTTCATCCCACGACGCCACGTCGTGGACTGACTCCACCCCTCCGCCTTTTCCATCCCGTCCCAGGGCTAGCGAACAGAGACCTGTACGGAAGCTTCTGGGATGACATTCGCAGCACATGTCCAAGCCACCGGAGCCGGTGTTTCCAGATGACGACAATCAATGAATGCTGATCTCCACTGTGTTCAAACACACGCCGCCGGACCTCAAAATTACTCACGCGATGATGCCATCGAACGCAAGCAATCCTGAAGAAACAGCGATGGTCGAACACGCAGAGTCGCCGCACATCCTCAACTCGGAGAGGCCAGGTTTGACAGGCGTAGAGCAAGACAGCCCGCACCGAAGCATTGTATACCCGAGCTTTGACAGCCAGGCTAACGTCGCGACGGCGCCAGAAGTGGCTCAAGTTGATGTATGCCACCCTAGCCTTCATTATATGGTTGGAAATCTCATCCGTCACTCCTCCGCTAGCACTCACACAACTAACCAGATACACAAACTTATCAACAACTTCAAGCGGTTCACCCCCAAGAGTGAGCGCAGGTACAGGCTCCTGCCAATCTTGTAACAGTACTTTGCACTTAGACGACGCAAAGCACATACCATACTTACAGACACTTTCATCTGGTACGGAAATGTACGAAAACTCATAGTATGACACAATTTTTTTTTATTATAGCTTGAAACCACACAGTATTTTTGATACAAGTATGGAATTTTCAGCATGTGATATCGGTAGCCCAAATTTTGCAGGCCGACCATTGATATCAGGTGTGTGTCGGCAGGGGATTGGACCCCGAACCATGTGCATGGTCGATGAGAGTCCTAACCACTGTGGTACCGACGCCACATAGCGCTTAATTATCTACTGCAATAAACTGAAAGATTTCAGAAGTCCGCGAGAGAAACCTAGCACACACACACACACTTCTTTGTATTTATCAGCGTTATTACGATTACACACAATAAGTGCCAGAAAAGAGGCGGTGAAAGAATTAGTTTCATATATTATTATCGCTTTTTCAATCAAATATCCGATAAACAGCAAGCATAGTTGTAGCATAAAATACATCGATAATCAATATATCTAGAGAATGTTAAAAAAACAGCATTCAGTTTTTAGCACAGCTAATGCAACTGGTCTATACTACTCCAAAGGTAGAAAGTGTGGAGGTTTATAAACTGTAAAACGTCAACTGTACAATGCGTGTCTAGACTTCGGTCAAAATATAAGCCTTCAATATTGTTTGGTATTTAGTAGTTTTAGCACACAAACACGCAAACACACATAGCATTCTGTCAGACATCATGCAAGCAACATAGCTCAATAAAATATGAGAAGATGAAGTATCATGAGAATATTTGTATCAAAGTATGATACCTCTTCAACACAACCTATCAACTTAAAATTGTTCAGTGGAAATCATTCTGGCATATATGTGAAGAATATTCTCGATATCAGCGTCAGATTACAGACCCGACCGAAAGCTGCTGCCTTGACGTGGTGGTCGGGCTTGAACACCGCAATGATCCTACAAACTATACTGGCTGAGACTTATGTCGCTTGAGGTCCTACCATGCCAGAAAGGTTGTTCGGATAGCGGTTAGACAAAAAGCAGCTACCCAATCCAATACTATGATTCAAACAAATTCACAAAATATCATGCCGGATCGGTTGGGGCCCGGATTAACAACGACCGCGCTTCCTGCTGCCGTGTCACAGGGCAGAAGTGATAAATATGCTACTGAAACACAACAAAAAAGAACAAACAAAAACAGGCCGCGTGTGACCGGCCTCAAGCAGTTGTCCCCTGGGCTCTGCGGTCATGCAACACTTACCTTTTCTCTATTTCAGATACCCGAAGACTCAACCAACTTCCACGGTGTGGGCAGCCAGGAAGTAACAACCACCCACACACTTCCAAAAGCACACGAAGCCTTTCTGAGCATCACTCTCCCTTACTCACATCACCTTCCTCATCTTGCTTCTCTACTACAGTTAGCACTATTCTGCAGGCTAGTGAATCATCTTCCCTTCACTCTGTGTCCACAAACAAAGGTGAGAGCCATAGAAACACCCGAGATAGCCTTTTAAAGCCACGTTGCCAACTTCATATAGGAGCTTTTAACGTCAGATTACAGAAAGCTTTTGGAACATATGTCACCTTCAAACCAACACGGTCACTTCAATCAAAATTACGTAAACTACTATCATCCATAAACCCAGACTATTTCAACTACGAAAAACGCTAACATTGGGCAAAACAGACATCCCCTTTATCGTTGGCATGCAAGAATACAAACTAGTGATCAAAAGACACAACATACATTCCCACACATCAATACATACATCAGTTAGATTGAAAAAATGTAAAAGAAAAAGAAAAAAGCAGTGAGAACATGAAGAAAGCCAGCAAAATTCCTAAAGGCTTGGTACTTAGGTCAATTCGCATGTTTTGCCAATCAATAAAGAGTAAATCGTACAACTGAAACGTCGAATACTAGCTCAATGAGATGACCAATACTAATATAAGTGAATACAACCCCAAGAAAATTTTCAGAGACGAACAGTCACAAACAGAATTAACACTGAAGATGTGCAGAGGAAGGACAATAAAGCTTCATAATTCAACTTTTTTAACTCAGGGAGAGAGAAACAGAACAACATCAAATAAGCCCACTTGAGATAATAAAAAAAACCTTCCCCATCATAGTAATCTTAGGTTGACGACGATTTGATTACGTAAAAGGAAACAGATAAAACATGGATGATTGGTGTTTTTCACTATTCTGAGATAAAAATAGATGCTAACATTGTTACTGATGATGTAGTGGGCGACGACATGAGAAGCTGAGTCATGATAGAATTTAGACAAGTGGCCTCTAACATTTCTAGCCCATTACATACAGTAGCAGCCTGCCAATCTAAAGTTATATAAACACTTTCACCGGGTGATTGTATACGTTTTAAGCTGTTGCCAAAAACTCAGTAGTCGCTTTTCCCGTCTGAAAATAATCAGGCCATACATAAACATTCAGATTTCTGATGTTTGCAATCAGATTTTACCTTGTTGTATCCTGCTTTTCCACAGTGATTAGTTACTATGGGGAAAAGAAGTCGAAGATTTTACGACAGACTTAATTTTTGTGCTTATTTTAGGTTTTTCTTTGTAACTGAGGAAAAATAGATACATAATTTCTTCCTATTTTAAGGACGCATATACAATGTGAGGTTATGCACATACTAATATGCTACTTATACATACTCGATATTTTACAAGGTAGTGTAGGCAGACGGACTAGTACTGTTCAGTGAAATGTTTTTGCGTGTGTGTGTGTGTTGACCGCTTCCCTTATTTGGGAAGTTGCATAAGTGTTAATCGACTGGTTGCCGACGAAATTTCAATGCGGGCACAAAAGGCCCACGTGACATTTGCACACTAACATCATCTCTGCTGTCGATTAAAGGACTAGTGTATTGCGCAGCAGTTTACTCCGTCCTCCTTAATAGCTGTGAGACACGGCCATTGGAAGTGGAAGACATGAAAAGCCTGGCTAGCTGTCTTTGATCATAGGTATCTGTCTCCCATGTTAGGTGGTATAATATGGTGAATAATATTGAGGTTCGATGTAGTATTACGCAAGGAGAGTAAGTCGATCGATGAGGCAGTGAAGCTACATCGACTGAGATCCCTAGGACACGTATTACACATGCCAAGTCACCACTTTCTTTGTCCAGTAAAGTTAACTGACATACGATTAGACTGGAAAGCTGTTAAGGTTGGTCAAACAAAATACTGTATCAGTCCACGAAGTCTTTGACAGTCAGTCAGAGTCACGCAAGAAAGTATAGACTGTCTGTTTGGAGTCCTAAAGATGTTAGGAACCAATGACTAGAAACTTTTAGTGATACGGCTCAAAACCGTTCCACTCTTCGTAGCCTCCGAGATACATTAAATATTTTTGGTTTCCACATGTCACTATACTTCCTCCTGAACGTTTTTGCTCATTGGAGTCCTTTTCAATTCCTTTTTTTGTCTTTGTGTAGTGTGGCAACTTGAGCAGCTGCACTTCTGCTCAAAGTTCTATCTTGAGACTCTGTTATTTTAAATAAGTCTACTTATCAGCTTTTATGCTACAGAATTCGAAAAAATCTTTGAGAAATAAAATTTATTTCAGCATTTAAAATGAGTGAGGCTAACATTAGGTGAAACCACTAAGCATCACATTGGTTTCAATCAGTTCGACAACTCGGTTACGACCACATGAGGTGATTTAGGGTGAAGTTAGATAATAATAATAATAAACTCAGCTGTCCTGAACTAATTTCTTATGTATTACACTATAAACCATACTTGTGTAACAGCTGATGACACTACTTAGCTAGCCAGGTTGACTTAAGTAAAGCACTGAATAAGGAATAGGAGACTTTGTCATCGTCATAGTATAGAACAATAGTTATCTGTATTACTACACGTAAAATTACAGTCTCTTAAGTATTAGCATAACCATATATTGTTTAATATATACTTGTGTGATGCGAGAAACTTTATGAAAAACTGGAGTTCTTCACGACACGATCAAGTTCATTGTCAAACTGAAAAATAACGCGATGCCAAGCAAAATACGTATGATAAAGAACCTTGTACAGCAGTCAGACTAGCTGAACATAAAAACCTAGCAAAATCTAGATTGGTTGACTTGAATAAGATAAGAAATCTAGAGAATAGTTCAGCTATAGCACTACATGCAGTTACACACAACCATACAATAGGATGGGATAGGATGACAGTTTTAAAATGTAATGTAAACGGGTGGTCTGAGAGAGTGATAACAGAAGCTTTATTTATCAAATCAACTGAAGAGAATACATGTAATAGGAATGATTCATCACCTGTCCCCGATATCTGGAAAATTCTACTACCCATACGACAAATAGGAGAGAACAAAGAAAACTATAAAACTCAAGTGTCAAAGTCGTGTGATTACAATTGATATGATAATGAACAATAAATTTTGTTCGAAACGTCATCCAGTAAATAATACTGATTCACTGTGTGATATATCTAATAAACAAACTAATATGGAATTACTTATTACCACAGTGCCCAAGTTTTACACATATATTAAACTTGTACAGCCTAGTGAGAGTGATGACTGGGATAGGAACTTCACAGACATAATACGCTGACCACTTGTATCTAGACCCACCATATTCAAGAAGTAAGATCTCTTAAATTGATTTCTCTGTCGAAGATTCGTTAGCATCAAATATCTTAAGAAATATACACTAGAAAGAAATCGAATGTACATGTCCCTATAACAAGACTATGGATAGTAAACACTAGTTATGGCAATTCAGACCAGAGGTCATATTAATAGTGTAATTCATACCAATATACATACGTCAGAAAGCTGAATTAATCTCAAGCACGGATCATTCAACTGTTTCACTGACGTTCAACCTGAAAACAGCACTTTGTATCATTACCAACTGCTTAATTCTGGCTCACATACATACCTCTTCATTCTGACGTCTGACGACGCAGTACCTGACATTTTCATTTATTTATTTAGTTGCTAAATAACTATAATTCTAATCAGTTAAAGTCTTATAAAAGTCAATAAACACAGATCCCACATATAGGTGAATTATAACACCCGTAGTTGGCTAATACCACAAAAGTATAAAAGACCATGGTTAACATTTGAAATAAAGTATTGTTGAAATAAGTACATATTAAGATAGTGTTTTATTTTAGAATTTCCAAGCTACACTACATAAATGTGACGCTAGGAATACATGAAGATAAAGAAGAACGGTCAATTACTTACTACATGCTTGAAGCAACTCATTTTGTGCATTATTCCATTTCGAATATCTAACAATAGGGCTTCTAAAAAAGTGTTACATTACAATAATTTGCAAACATACTGAAATTGACATATCCATGAACATCTAGGGTGATCAATACTGGTATATTAAGAGTTTTAGACAAAAATCCATTATTAAAGATCACTATTCCATCTTCTTGAAATGAACATCCAATTAAACCATTTCCTAAACAATAAATAATTCCGGTAAAGTAAATCAACTAACCTATAAATGTTAGATCACTTTGAGGACTTTCTGGTTGAATTAGAAATGCATCTAAATCGCGTATCCTCTTTTCAAATGGTTTTAGACGATCCACAACGCATTCATGTGGTTCATCTGATAATAGAGTCTATCTCACTATAGTATGAAAAGCAGTTACCAGTTTTTACGAACTCTGAGACAAATTCTGAAGGTGTAAGGCACCACAGGAATAAATACAAACAACATAATACAATTAGATATATCACAATTCTCCATCTATTAAGAAAGCCATTATATAATACACGAATAGAATCCTACCTGTAAAACGAAAGAACAAATGTAGTTTTCATTCCCACCAACTGGGAACCCTTAATATAGATCCATATGCAACCTAGATTCCAGCGTGCAACCTTGTACCTCATTCTAGGTCAACATAGATTACGTTACCAACCATATAGACAAAATTAATTTATAAGTTTATATGCAAAAATTTATTTATATTTTTATATATAACTCTTTCAAATTCTAAATGCCATGAAGTAGCTGTACTGCTAAGTAGTTTGTTTAAATCAGCAGTTTTAGACCGTGTACACTGCATTGAAGGCGTTCTAAATTATTCAATCCTCCAGAAGTGCTAGTCTCTATCCAACCATTACTTATAGACTGATTTTTTGTACTCTAAGTACAGCTGACCCAAACTTTCAGTATATCGTTCGCTGTTAAGTCGGTATCAGTGACTACTTCATTCAGGAACATAAATAATTATTATAAGTTGGTTGCCGAAGGGCAGAATAATCTGACAGCTATACGTCAATATCCTTTTGAACCGAGTAATGACTAGTCAAAAACCAATTAGTGCTGATGAAGAGTTCAAAACTAGAACTAAACAGTTATTTAGCTTATCGATTATTCATGAAATGATACTGGTTAGCAATTAAATCCACAGTGAAATTCCAGAAGGATTTTTTTCTCATGTAGTATCACCCTTCTTTCTCATGGCCATCCATTTGTAGACACGTGATCAAACCGACTGAGTCTGCATATTATTGTGAAGAAAACCCTATTGGATTACACCTAGATAGTTCATATACACCTGTTTTGGCAGATGGATGTGTTTATCAGGGGCGTCACTGTGACACAACTGTATGCGCATTTTTTCGCCTAAAACCCGGAATCTATTCAATCAACCCCACAATGGTCATTAGACCGAATCAGAACAATTATTGAATCACTAGAGAAAGGATATATATTCTCATATCTAGAAAGTGAAAGTGGAAATAAGAAACCGTCAGAACAGTCAGTTCCTAACATCAAGACGTCAATGGCATAAAATTGCAGTTATCACCTCTAAAAACAACTATCGATGGATTCATCACCCATACTGTTGATCCTAGCATATTTTTCTACTGCCTACATGAACCGTAACCCACAGAGAGAAATTTTATAAGAAAGCCTATAAATGCCGGTAAAAAATAACAGTCGGTTAGAGGAACTTAAGGAAAGAGCGGCAAAATACATTGGCAAACTAGTAAGGCCGTTCTTCGGAAAATGTTAGGTGAACAAGCTCATTCTGCTCTGAGTAGATGTACTACATATACTCAGCATCTTCATATTGTGAAAACTCAAAGTGACGATTCGTCAGCTAACACTGCAGTCCTAGCCAAGCTGAAGTCACAGATCACCAACTGTGCCAGGCCATCTGGTCCCATGCCAGTAAAAGGCCTAAGTCATTTAACAGCTTCTGTCATCTTTCTGGCTAACATAGCGGTTATCAGAATGCAGCCGGTAAGCGATGCAATTCTTTTTAAAATTTGAGAAGCAGTCACTGAAAAGTCCTCGGATAGTGGTAAGGGTGTTTTAGATAAACTTGTTGTGAAGCGTAAAATATCCCTTGGAAACTGCACATGTTTTTCTAGAAGACTTGTCAAACTGTAAGCTTTAAAAGTGCTTTAAAATGTACCCAGTTATTGTTTAAGACCATTTTTACGTTGTAGAGACTCGATAGATTCAGGCGGCCCACTCCATTCTCCCTCGATCATATATGTTTCTGGTGTTTCGTAGTAAAATGGGCAGACAGCAGAGTACCATCCTGTGACCGCTACTGAAAAATCTGATGCCAACAAAGACGGGAACAGGAATTATGTCGCAACTCAGCACAAACTCCAACTTGTTATCTGGACATATTGCTTCCGTCCGTAGCAGTCAGTGGTTCAAGCATTTTGCCGAAGTGTTTGAGGCAGGAACCATTCAGTCAATCGGTTTCTGGAAGGTTAAATTCTCCCGAAATTACTTGGAATTTAATAATAAAAACCTAACTAATTAGACACCAGTTTTGGAGGGGGAGCATGGTACTCACTGAACACAGCTAATGGAAACCTGGTATTTGTCACCTTGTAAGGTGACCCAGAATAAACCACGTGTTGCATTCAGTATTTTATCTTCTACTTTACTGACCAAAATGTGTCTACGAATGAGGCATCCCCCACATCTATTGTACTATCGGTTTTACGATAGGATGTGCAGTCATATATACTCAGATGTCCATCCAGGATGTCGGATGAGTTCAAGGGCTCATTTATCAGTAATATAGTAGGCGTGGCGATTAGAACTGTCGTTCTTAGTTTACATAACTTAATGATTGAACAAAACATGGATAGGCCAATAAGAGCTACAACGGTGATGGCACAACACAGACTGACACAAAACGTATCTCTTCTATGATGCTATGTGATTATTTACTCTACAGGAGTCTGTAGGAGGAGAACGACATGTACTGGACTGAGTGTAACATTTCAAATATAATTGTAATCCAACACTGCGTCTCCCTACCCACAGGTATTGCATAGCATGGTTTACTACTACGGCGGGTTGGGTAGGATGTCCATGCTTAAGCGTAGTATTGCGATGAAGCCGTCTTGGGAGCCATTGGTCGTGCTAATGATTGTCGAACCCCAGAATTTCCTTATTCACGCTACAGGATGTGTGGGTAATGATGTTTGGAACTGTGAGGGGCAATCTGTGGGGGGCAAGATTATAAGACCTACATCAACCTGTTGTTTAATGTATCGCCGGTTGTCCAACTGATGTTGCTATGGCCAGAAAAATATGGGAAAAATAATTTCGCTGAAAAAATTTCTGAATTTTGCAGGTATGTATCCGAAAGACAGAGGTTTCTGAAAAGTACCACTCATGCATGTGTTTAGAAAGAGCTTCTTTACATTCACCACAGTCTTTTAAACCTTTTACTTTAATCATGCCCGATAAAAACAAAGTATTCTTCCTTGTTTCATTATAAATTATTTAAATTAATCCCAGCGTGTTAAGAAAATCAAAACAATATTTTTCTGCTGAAGAAGCTGTGGCTTACACAGCGAAACGTTCAGAAAAATCTTGTTTTGATTTTTTTAACACGCTGGGATTAATTTAAATAATTTATAATGAAACTAATCTGACTCGGCGCTCAAATTATTCAGGAATTTCGTAACACCTACGGCCTGGAAACCTATAATCTTATTCTTCCTTGTTGTTAGACACAAGGCTTACTATACTAGTATATTTCCTCACAGATCTGACTATATGGCGACTAGCATTTAAGTTAGCTGCTACATGCATTGCTAGGCACGCATGATTTGTGGTTTGCGATACGCTTCGTCACCGTGGTTACCAGGCAATCAACGAGACTTTCTGCTTCGATAAAGAATTCCAGAACAGTTTCAGTATGGTCCTCTAAAAGTTAGCCAGTTTTCCCTGAGTCACATCCATCGGACACCCTATAATAATATCAATTAGTTTTCTTGAACCGAAAGAAGCCATTTTTACGGGCGTGAAACATATTCCATATTAGTTAGTTTATTAGATATATCATACAGTGAGATGGTATTATTTACTGGATGAAAATGTTTTGAAAACAATTAACCGTTCATAATCATATCAATTATAATCACACGGCTTCGAAACTTTCGTTTTATAGTTTTCTTTGTTCTCTCCTATTTTTCGTAGGGGTATTAGAATTCTCAAGATGTCATTCCTATTGAACGTGTTTGCAGCTGATCGGATAAACGAAGCCTCCGTTATCAATCTCTCCACCCTGACAAATGACTGCACGCTTGGACTATAAATCATTAAATCTTAAAGAGAAGACATAACGCTTACCAGCTGGAATGTAAACAGTTTTTACGACTATGTCATGCAAATGCAAATAAAATGACAAGGATACTCACCTAGCATTTGTTCTGCGGCGGGTGAAACCACTGAGTTACGTCAGTACACCGTTGATGGTCAAGGAGTTCCATCGGTGAAAAGTGATAAGGGAAGTGAATCAGATTCATCACTTGCAAGTTACACAGATTGAAAAACGAAACCATCACAGTTTCCTTTGCCGGCCAAAAACGTTCATAATACGATATGTTAACCCTGATTCTAAAAGGATTTGACGCTTATGAGCCTGGCCTCTAACGAGCGATGCTGTTGTCCGGTGCTAAGATAATGTCATTCCGGTCAGGGACAACCATCGTTTGAAGTGAATGATTCTCCTCTGTTCACACAAATTATCCAGTGGTATACAACGGTGAGTATTGCTAGGCGCCATCTTTCTTCCGGTTCACTGGCACAGCCCAGAGCTTTCCTCACTTCAGTTATTTTACAATCCACAAAGAGCACAAGATTTGCGTAAGTGCAGGTGAGGATGTCAGCAAACAAAACTAGCCTAATTCGATTTCACAGAGACACGCTCCGAAGCAAAACCATCTTCAGAAGTATAGCGTAGGCATCATATACACAGATGTGATTCAGGCATTCGGAAATATTAGCAGATTGATGGTGCTCTTCTCAGATTTCTTTCCTCCACTGTAGCACGTTATTCGATTCCTCACTGAGATTTATTCGCAACATAGCTTCTGAACACATTTATGACATGTCGGAAGGTAGGGTATTCGTGATTTATACAGACGGCAATTTCGCCTAGCTGCCTGATCCACTAGGTCACTAACTGGTTATAAGCGTGGAAAAAGAAAGAAGGCTGGCCGTCAAACTTTGATGCTACCCTGGGAGATCGATGCAATCGTCATAAAAGCTCTAAACCACTGAAAAATTTCTAAAAATAAACTCATCTTCGCTGGAATTGTCGGAGCTAAATCATGAGGGCTGGCGTAAGCCTTCGAGAAGCTACTCCAACTATGTTGTCTTTCGATCAAACCGAAGGTAGGCACATGACACAAAATGCTTACAGGAAGCTTTAGGCATGCCAGCGAGGTGACTCACATTCCAAAACGGGAAATTTTTCTATAGCATTTACGGAATTTGTGAGGGCAGACGGGATGAAATTAGATCCCCTGGATAATTAACTGAAGAACCACTA
Source organism: Trichobilharzia szidati (assembly GCA_944472155.2). Lineage (NCBI taxonomy): Eukaryota > Metazoa > Platyhelminthes > Trematoda > Strigeidida > Schistosomatidae > Trichobilharzia > Trichobilharzia szidati. The sequence goes on from OX235272.1 coordinate 105,626,947, forward strand.
ATATATTCCAGCTACCAGGACGACAACCACAAACATGATGGATGTATGGCTACCATGATTTCATCCACAACACCAAGGAATTTCAGGAGTTGAATCGAATCTCCTTCAGGATAACAACAGGAAGATTTATCCCAAGAGCAAGAAAGTCACAGTTATGCATTGCCGTGCTCCTAAAAGCAACACAAGGCGAGCGGAGAAAGAAGACCGTTGCGGAAAAAGGATAACGGCATGAGCAGGATCAAAAGTGTCGCGATTAAGGTCCGAATGGGCAATGTGAATGCCAAAATGGGAGAGACAGTACTCATCATATTTTGAGAGACTGCTGTCAAAATGAAAGAGAAAGAAGTCTTATTAGATATCTGAGTGTTAAATCAGTGGGTGATTGGAAGATGATTGTACAGGTATGAGAATATAAACTAAGGAATGCCAGATGGATACAACAAAGGCAGACAGACTCTATTTCAATCTTAAGGAGTTGGAAAACCAGCCCACTGGATGCAATATTGAGAAATGAAGCATGTGTATGTTCAAACCACCATATACGGCAGGTAACGCCTAAGGTCAAGCCGAAAACCGTTAAAGGAACTAGAGATAAATAAAAATCCTAGTGCGCTGATCAGAACCTGAAAGATGAAACTACATAGGACACCTCCGCTGAAACCGACAGAGAATAGTTCGATACTTCATCCAGCAGCATAGAGGAAACTTGTGCGGAACGACACTGAAATTCCGTGAAAGTCGTGCTGAAGGAAACTTTTACAGACATCTCCAGCAACAAGAAGACGGACAACTCACTATAAATGCCTGGAATCTGAAAGATAAGAGAGGTGAAGTTGATGATGAACCAGCAAAAGTGTTGACAGTAGAAGGGGAAGCTGAGAACCATCTACAATGCTTTGAACAAAGAAATGGATAATAGTGCTAAAAAGACAAAATGCACCATTTGACTCTCTGGAAAGTGAAGTTGAGCAGGTCGCATATTGGGAGAATCTCAGAGCACTATCAAGTGACGTCAACGTGATTGAGACTAGTGGAAGGTATTTAAAGGGTCCCAATTATCAAAGGCGGAACAGAGGAAATGCTCGGCTGATCTATTCAAAAGACTGTTGAATTAATCGTCACTTGCGGCTTATCCAGAAATGCTACTAGTGGACGAAAAACAGCTAGTAAATACCAACCCCACAAAAACAGTAGGCTTTAAGGCATAAATATAGTGAAGGTTAGGAAGGATTTTGGGTCGGACGGAATTCCCAGAGAATCGCTGAAAATGGATCCAGAAGGCAAAGTGGAAGATTCGGAAAGCAAGGAAGGTAACCAGCGGTTGAAGAAGCTACTCTGTCAAACAGCCAGAGAAGTTCTAACTAAGCCCTTACGAAAGCTGGCTTGAAATCAAGCTCCTGTCTGTCGAAAGTAAAATATTAAGACGCATCATCCGCAATGGATTGAAAGATGCTGTGAATGCAAAACTCCACCCTGGACAAGTTGGATTTGGGAAAGCAAATCATGCTCCGATCAAACCGAGCTCTGCGTATCACCACTAAATACAGCACGGAATGGCAGTCAGATCCCTACCTCAAGTTCACCGACTAGGAAAAGGACCTCAACGCGTTGGCTGTGAAGTGATTTGGAAACTGATACAGAACTACTCAGTAATCCCGACCCTTATCGACCTCATTAAACAGCCATATGACGATGTCGCATGTCTACAACGGAAAACTTCGCGGTGCCATCTTTAGTGAAGATTGGAATAAGACAGAGCTATCTACCTGCAAAATTTGGGCTACCGATATCCATGCTGAAAATTCCAAACTTGTACTGAAAATATGGTGTGGCGTCAAGCTGTAATCAAAACAAAATAAAAATACTTTCACTTATAATTTTTCCGATTGCGATTGATTAGTTCGTGAAGTAGACTGTGGAGAGCGGAAAGACGGGTATGAAAACTGTTACGAATTATAATATTGATAACGCTCTTATCATATATACTTTGATTTACTTTACGGCTCACTGTAAGACTAACTTCTTCAGGATACACACACTGCGGTATTGTTAACCAAATGTTAAAATTATGTTGGTTCTGTGTTAATATCGTTTTATAATATGTGTAGACTGGTTACTTTGCAATGTCAAATGTTTACTATATAAAAGACTGTCATGACAATTTAGTACAATAGGTCCTGCCAACCGACCTTACCTTCAGTTCATACTACCTACATTGAACTCTAACTATAGTTCTGCTGAATCTTGCTCCACTATTCACAAAACCTATTCTTTTTACTCTTTAAGGGTTTAACATCTTATAAACTAATCTGTTCATTAGGACGCATGCACACATATATAATGTGTTCATAAATCTGTATGTGGAGATCTATTGGAAGCACTCACTAAGAAAGCTAGGCAAATGGAATGTGAGGTACGAACGTGTCTGGAATCAAGCAATATATTTGCTGTAGCCATAACAATCAGAGCCTAACATCATAAAAGGAGGGAGGGTGGCGCATGCTGATCAGTAGATATGGTGGTGGACACTAAGGTGAATCGCCCCATTCTGCAGGAACAGCAATATGCAATTTGACGGCTCGAGATTTTTATGAGGGCTTGGATCTTTATCTTGAAAAAGATAATAATGATCGCCTGGACAGATCATGCTTCTACCTTCAAACATATACCATTCGCTCAGCCTATTGCTGAGATGCGACCACGTGGGCTCTGCACAGATTTATGGGGCATCTTATAAATTAACATGCTTTCCTTTGTCGTATCTTCGAATATCACTTAACAATGTCTCATCTCATTCACTTTCTAATAACGTCTTCACTTGCTCATTATATTCCACTAAACCTAACATTTTATAGCTCTTCATGAATTTGATTCGACTTATTCTATTCCTATTCCCTGTAGGGTACGATTGTGCACCAAATACACAAAAAGGTATGAAATAAAAACAACCGGCTTGTGGATAATTGTATTAAAACCAAAAGTGGACATCATGATAATAAGACCTATATGGGTAGCATTATACATTGCAAATGAACTTTTTCAGCCTAGGGATTATAGTCTCCCATTGTATTTCCTTTATGAATGCATATATTAATGATACATTGCATTTACCTATTTCATTACACTTTAATGATTCACCTTTGCACCTTTACTTTTCTAAAACAGCTTACTATCCGTTGTAAGTGTTGTACTTACCTCAATATTGGTTGGTTATCGTATGCCTACAACTACGGGTTGAAAACGAAATGAAGTCGATTTTCCTGCGCAGCCTGGAGGACTGCTGTTTAATTCAATAATGATACGACATGGGTCAGACAAAGAGTGTATTTATACATATATCAAATATTTAACTGTTCAAACATTACTAACTTGTAGACAATCTACTATTTGACGTTATATCATACTTGATGGTGCCTGTAAAACTGGCATGCATTTTCATGTAAATTTATGTTTATATGAAAATATAAAATTATTATTATAAATTGACCCACAAGAAGAATCTAGAAGATCTGAACTTCTCGAGTGATGCATATTTAGTGCTACATGAACTCGAAGACCCTCAGCCGGAAACCAGCAGGTTGTCCGAACAGAGAGGTAGCAATGATGGGACCTCAAGAAAACTCAGTGAAGACAAAGCTGATGAAAACATCTAATCAGCAAACATCGACTATCTCGACAATGACAATTTCTTCATTTATATTGGCGGCGTCGTCTTAACCAACTCCTCATCGGGTCTGCGTAAACCACTGCCAAAGAAAGAATAGTCGAGAAGATTCGTCCTGCAAATAAACTTAGACCCGAACAAATATGACCTTACATAAAATAGAGTGGCGGTGACTTCGCAGAGTCTTCACCTGAAACTTTTGTCCGAAAGTCACTGCTAACACGATGAAATAATGCATTTAATCCTATTTATGTAGGACACATCAGGCATGGATAAGTATCATTTAAATTTGGTTTATGGTGAAATTACACGTTTTCTGTCCTTTCTGACATTAGTTTGTGGGTATGGTCTGCTAACTAGTCATTCAATGGAGCACATCAAGGAATATAGAAATACTATCCTCGCATTAACAAAAAGACCCAAGTATTTGTTGGATGGATTACAAATACTTGGGAAAGAAATAAAGCTTGAAGTCATTTCCCCCACATAACTTTGGTGTGTACGGCATCGAATCTCATTCTTAATTCATATCCAGATTGGGTATTAATTTAAAATGAGTGATATATTTGTAAAATTTTGTCAGCATTTTCGTCATAAGAAATATCAGAGGGGAATTGTACTCGATGCAGATTAGTATCGGTTATGGCTGAGGATATACGTTGTCGCGTTTCAGATTTACCTCGCTTCAGGTTTTCTCGTCTTTCATTGGCTGGAACAGTGGCGGTCAATTGGATTTTTGATTCGTCCTAGGTAAGTGCTATAGTGTGCGACTTTGTGTGCTTGTGTTATGCGTGGTTTGCAAGCAACTTTGACGAATATAAATGCAGCATTTGACTATTCTAATGTTGTTTCACTGTTTTTTATACATGCAATGCTCCTTTCGTTATAAACTCCCTTGAAACTGGTTAGGCATTGTGGTGGTTATCAGTGACTACGATTCGGCGGGTCCCAATGCATTTCTTGAATTGTAGTTGGACATACATCATTTTCTACTTCGATATTTCTCACTGACACGGTCTGGTATCCTGTGTTTCTTGCAAAATAATTGTGACAAGCTGTGGTAATAATGTGCTTCGTTAACGAGGCTTTTTTCTAGAGTTTCATCGCAGGTAATCAGTGCGAGCGGGAGCAGCAGGTATGTAAGAAGCTGAGAACATTGGAAGATATCCAAAAAGTGAGGACCTTATATTATTGCCAACAACGACGATCTTTTTCTTATACCAGTATGTGGCTACGTTCACGTGCAGAGGAAAAATCGGCGTATGAGACAATATATAGTAGTGAGACAACCTTGTGGAACTTTCATCTAGCCTGTATATTTCGACTGAATATTTTTGTCCCTCGGACCACTAACAAAGCAGTGTTGAATGTAGTTTGTAGTATGATTCGATGGCACAATTACAGGCAGTTAATAATATTATGTATGCGTAATATTCATGATATTTTCTGCACCATTAATGTGCTCTACATTTCAAAGGAAGTGTAAACTAGGATGACTGAATTTTTTGAATACTTAAGTCATATGTGATCATGCATGTTGATTATGTAAATGCTTAATTTATGTAAGTGAATTTAATCTGTATCACTTTTAGGAATGTCGAGTCGTAATGAGGCCTGTCAGTTAGTCAAATTCAGTGGAAGCAGATGTAGTTGCATTCGGACGAAGACATCCGAAAAACACTGACTAGTGTTTTACGACTTATGACCAGATACATTTGCATAATCAATTTCAGGAATTGATTCTACATATGACATCAAGTGAAGGTAAGTTCGCTCATTCACTTATAACCTTGCAGATATTCTTTTTTCCAGTTCGTTACACCGGATAACTTTGGATGTGGGCTTACAGTTCTGTCTACTTGAATTGCGAAGAATTTAAAGGTGATGCGATTTGGACACTGGGCAGTTTCCGTCGAATAATGGAAGATACTTCCCAAACGAAGACTTTCATCTTTGACTGAGCTCAGCTCACACATGTTAACAAACTCGTTTGCGTTGCAGCGAAATAAAATTTTCTATCTAATATTCTTGTGTTAAATTTGTTCTGCATGCGGTGGGAGTACGGCATGCTAGACCGGTACTCCCTAGGATATGAACTTGTTACTATACGTAAGTGTAATTCTGCACGAACACTATCGATCGATGTAAGTGGTGGATTATAAGTACTTTAGTCAAGCCTAAATATGTGCCTAAATTTACGCAAGTTCGCCTCCTAGTCATAGGTAAATCAATGACAAAAATACCTAACTTCAGTATTTGAAAAATAAGAATAGAATTTAGGCACTGCAGTTGAGTTCCATTTCGTATAAGTTTAAGTGTATTCAAATATAGTGTATTGTTATTATTTCACCTAAAGCGTAATGTCAATCCATATGATTACGGGTGTTAACGTATAGTGTAAGACGAAGTGTACACGAGACGAATAACTGAATAGGTTGAGCTGTAGCAATCGTAGTAAGACTTCGCTTAAACTGAATTATGCCACCAATTACCTTCTCAGGTCTCATTGATAATTCAGGCCTCCATCTCATCATGATGACAAATTTAGTTTCACTCAGATAGAGTGAGAAAAGTACGGCAAGCAGGATGTTAAGTTTATTTAATGAAAAATAATAAGCAAAGGTCTTTGCACAATTGTCTTTCGTAATTATGTCGGCGATGTCGTATTGCTGTGACCAGGTTGACTGACGTTACCGGACATCTGCAAATAAGTGAATAAAGTGTATTTTTCTAAATCGCTGAAGTTAGGAAAAAGTAATATAAAAGTTAATCGCTTCATATTAGCCTACCTTTGCTGAAAATGGTTCACTATCCTTTCTCATTCTTTGGTCATGACAGCATTCGTCTGTGGTTTTCACTGCCACACACATTGTTCATCTTCTACAATATAGCACCAAGCAAATAATATAATACGTCGTATAAACGTGTGTTTACAACGAATGCATGCCATTTCTACAGTCGCAATAAGTTATGTCATAAATTGCAATCGTGAAGTATCATAAATTAATACTTTTTTCAAAAGTATAGATTGTTCAATTATTGTACAAGCAATTAGAACAGGTTATCATAGATGTTAAACTGTAAACCCTTCACAATAAACACTATATTTGGGTAAGTGCTATGCCCGCACGTAATTAAAAGCTATTTCAGGAGGAGAACGATGTCCTGAGAAACTGCAAAATGGCATGAAATACAATTATCTGTAATGCGCCATTGAAAGTTCACCCACAAGATATATACGACAAGTGACTGTAGAGTCCTTGGAATGGTAGTATACATTTGCAATGTTTGATGCTAACCATATCGTTGTAAGCATGGAAACTATGATGTTTTCGATGAAAATACAGATTTGTTCAAACACTGGTGTTGTTGTGCTTTAAGCAAGCAACTAATAGGCACAAAGAGTAAGTCTCAGGTTTAATAAAGGCTTATCCAGTTAAGATAAAATGGAGTGTGATAGTGTGTAAATAAGATTATCGTGAAGTATATAAGTGATATTTCAGTGACAGGTAAATTGAAAGATCTGCAAGCTTACAATTCGTAAGACAACCTGACATGTAAGATCTCTCACAAATTTCTGTAGGGCCTATAGGTTAGCCTTAATGTTTTGCCGTCATTCTGAAATTTGGAAAGATGGTTTACAAATGTGAAAGGTTATAATCATCGAAACTGCTGTAATATTTTCTAGTTGTTCGGAATTTTTTCCTTTGATGCAGGTTCTTATCAACAGTTTGCAGTATTTATAGTGAGCTTATGGGAAACTTTATTCTATCTTCATTTTCACCAACCGTTCCTTCACGCACAATAGCATGCAGTAACTACCTACACTCAAGCATTGAAACCTGAACATCACAAAATCCCTGCAGACAACTTGTTTAATAATAAATGCTTTAAAGATATGAGCCATAAGTGCACCTTCCATATCCTTCATAGTCACAAGTAATTCATTAAGGATCTCAGAATATCTTAGTGATCTGAAAACGAAGAGTTATTAAGACTGATATAACTTAAGTAACAGGTGCAGCAGTTGTAGGACACAGGTGCTAGCTACTATTCGACAGAAAGCTGACACTAATTTTAAGCAGTCTGACATTTTAGAAGGACCATCTGCACTATTCATCTTGCCCCAATGCACACTAACATCAACATAATCTGAAGGCATGTTATGCATTGAGCAACTACGGTCTCCCGAAATTCCATGTGACAATGTAAACTAAACTAGTATCACATCTTCGCCTGATCAACTTTAACTAGGAACTTCATCGAAATGGTTATAATCACCAGGAAATTCAGTAGCTTGTCTCGTTGATCGGAGGATCTCTTCGATGTGTTATGGAATACTTCAATCACCACGGATGATAAAAAAAGTGTTAAGCATCCTCAAAACGTACATCTAACTTACGTCTGTGGGCAATTTCTCTTTCAAATGCCCGATTCTCATAGAATAAGTGCTATGACAACAACTATTGTCTGCAGTCAATTTACAACCCTAAGATCTATAACAACTCGCAAGTAACAAGGGTTCAATGCTCTAAAACGCAAATAATAGTCTTTCTATGCGAAATTTCTTATAAAGGTTGACTTTTTTCTAGTAATAAACCGTCTGGGATATCAAGACAACTTTACCTATTAATACGAACGCAATGCAAAAAATACTTTTTCAGCTACAGAAGCCTAAAACGAGTCAAATATAATCTATTTTCACAAAACTGAACGATTATAACGCCTTTTTAGGTGTGAACGAGATAACCCATACAGTGCGCGAAAATATATCACGATAACGTTTATCCTCACCCAGATCGAATCACTCGTGCTTTCAAGCTGCCCGCCGATGGCGACCAAAACCAATAAATAAACGTTGAATTTTCATTGTCACTGACGGAAACTTTTACTTCCGAGGCACTATTAACCTCTTCAGGAAACGGTCTGCTCTCCTTTGATAGTTATTTAATGCAAATCCATGTTTTCTTGAATGGAATTATATTGGTAACTTTTTGTTGAGGAACTGGGAAATTACTGTTCTATGACGCAGTTGTGCCAGGTAAATACGGTTCATACCTGCAAATATGAGGTTATCTGGCATCCCAACACCAGTAACACATTGGCCGGATATATAATCGCTGGCGGTTAGAAAGAATATGCATTCAAACAAATATATGTCCTGTGTTTCCGCCAGTGATCTAACGTTGGTCACGGGTTCTGAGATTGTTGACTCCTTACTTACACCCACATGGATCTCCTGCTGTCTAGGGAATCACAAGCACTGAAGAATTAGTACTGGCGCTTAAGCAGTTGTGCATAGTAGAAGACGCAGTAGCAACCGAGTTAATATTTCAAAGTGACGACAAGTCATGTCGTTATACAAAAAATTCAGTTAAAACAAGGTAAATACAAAGTGTCACTTTTAAAATTTGACTAAAAAGTGAACAATATCATCACTCAGGGATCCATAGGAGCCCTCACGTGGGAATCTCATTGACCCAGGAATTAGGGTGGCATGTAAACCAACCAACCAGCTCCCTCAGAGATATAATTTGTGGGCTGAAGGACCCAATAGACCCAAAAAACATTACATTTTTTCAAACACCATGTTATGACTCTGAGGTTAATTACACCGGTAAAATTAATAGATCGTAGTCGATTAGATGGTTGGAACAAGAAAATTCAGCTAGACCTACAATAATTGATCCTGCTAAATGAAAAAACCTAGAAAAATTCTCAGCCATAGCATTTCGTTCACTTGCATGTAATCACACAACAGGTTAAGTGGGACAGGATGGGAGCATTAAAAGGTAATAAAGTTAGGTGGAGAGAGACGGAGAGGTTAATCACTGAAGCTCTGTTTATCAATTCAACACCTCACACGTGCAGTCGAAACGACCCGGCGTTTACACTGGCTGTGGGGAAAGTGGGAACAAAACATGAAGGGTAGGAGCGAGGGGAGAAATACATAAATACAGAACAAATTAGGGAGCTGTCGGCAGCAAATACCAATTATTCAGTGGCTGCGATTCATGTTAGGAGTAAAATTCATATACACTTAGTCAGGAGACAATTTTGGTTGAAATAACCTGATGGTAGTTCTTCACCAAATTTCTGCGTCAATTCTTGAGGGTATGGCCACTTCCTTCCTATCTCTTGGACACTCAGACTACCTTGGTAGCATACTGCGTAGTACTGAAAACACTTGAGTGATTGTTTAGGCCAGCACTGTTAACATACGGCCAAAATTAAACACAGTCTCTGTATCTATCAGCAGTGAGATTCAAAAGCAGTTGCAGGGCTGTTTCCTTTTCAATACTTCCGCCTTTCGGTCAAATTCTCAGTCATATTATCCCTGGCAGTACTTATACGCCATTGGTCAAATAAGGGGGTAGCTATCCCAATCCTTTTCCTAGTCCCCTCCAAATATTCAAAGTTTTTTACAAGACTGTGTAAACCTTGTTGTTTCTTGTGGCTTGATTCTTCTTGTCTGTAATGGTTCTAGATCTTTGACAGATTCCAGTAGAATCCATCTCGTCAACTGTTACAGTATGATTTTAAGCAATAGGAGGATATACGTCACTTTATTTCGGTGAGAATATATACTCTGTGCAAGGGTAGCAGCGTTAGTGGAACTTAAGATACTACTTTTCCCCAATGGCATAGCCACTGCACGAAAATTCTCAACGAATATACACACTCGCAGACTGCAAGCCGAAATCTAAGACTTAGGTAAATGATATAAAGATAAAACTTGGGCACTGTGGTAGAGCATAGCTCCATCATAGATAAAATTTTATTTTGATAAAATCACAGTGTTATACAGTAGTACTTACTGAAGACGTTTCGAGTACAAGTTATTGCTCATAATCATATCAAGCCACTCACACTACTTTCTTGCTTCATACATGAGTAAAAATTGATGATTAGACATTTGAATGAAATCAATGTTAGATAAGTACCAAAATATTCCGAATAGACTTGTGTTAAAACCAAATTGTCAAACACACTGTAAAGTTTATTGTTCTGTTTAGCAAAATGCGTCAAGTAACTGTGGGGCAAACCTACAATTATGAGTTTATCCGGCATCCAAATTCCAAGAACAGGGTGGCGCGATGAAGTGCCTCTCAATTGCCAAAAATGTGCTTTCGAACAGAAATATACTGTAGATCAAGATGAACCACAGATGGTCTGATTTGCACAAAATGTAAAATGGCATATGAAGTACAACCTTTGTGTTTGAAGGTACAATATTAGACGTAAAACCCTGAATTCATCCTGTCACATCGACAATCACTCTGCAGAAAGCTATAGTAGTTAAGTTGACATGGAACGGCGAGGGAAGTAGACTAAATAAGCAGGAGAGGAGGAAAGCATGCAGATAGTAGAAATAAAAGAAAAAAATGATGGTGGTAAGGGTTTCAGCATAAAGTAGAGGGGTATTAAAGATGAGTTAAATTTGGTATTTGTGGCACTAGTACAATCCCTTTGAGTTAATCTGCCTTCTATATTTATCTGCGTGAACATATTGTTTTTCGTTACGACCTAACCCTTTCTTGAGGCTACTGACAGATGGAACGTTGGTCACGTTGGACAGTGAATCCCATCATTAGCAAAGAGAAGCAGTTGGTCCTTGCTGCTGCCTTTCGAAGAACAGTTATGTTAGGGTTACGCTGACAGAGACCATATTATTATTGTGGTAATATACCTAGGATCTGGTGTTTTGGATAACGCACTACTTTGCGTACCGTGCTGTGGTTGTCTATCGTTCTGAGGAAGCAAGGGGTATGCACATCTATCTGCCATAATCAGTCATTTCACTGCATTTCAGTCCAGTGGCATTTTGAGCAGCTCTTCTTTGTAAGAGCTTCTGGGAGGTCCTCGTCTATTTCTAGGGGTGCTGACCCAGTGAAGTTGTGAACTTCTAAATATGGCTGCGTGAAAGTTTTGTGAGGCTACTTGAAGAGTCCGGGTGTAAGTGTCATCAGCTGAATACGCAGGAGGGAAGTCTGTTGAAACAGCTGTGTGTATTCTTAATTGGCTATGATTCACGTGTCTTTATACACTGTCAAGTCAAGGCCTAGCACTATTCTAGCACGTAATAATACAGCCAAGTGCTGATAATTATGCCGGACGTAGGATTCACTTATTCTAATCAAAGAAACTGAATGCACTTGTGAAGCTATAAGTCTATGAAAAGGATGAACGCCATCATGGTTTGTTTTAAAAGCTGGGTTGTTTTGTGTTGTGTCGGAGAGCAGTTCGGTTTGTTTGATTGGTTCAAAATCAATAAATTAGATTATAATAATTTTTGAATGTCGGCCGTCTTCCATTGTTTTCCGTACTTTCATGCGTCATTTGCGAGGCTCTGGAGGCTATCCTCGTGATCATAGAGGTAACTAAATGAAAATTTTTATGCTTAACTGCAATGTGTGCTTGTGGATTCGAAAATTCCTAATATGACCTTGTGATTTTTTCTAGTGTCATCTCGTTCGTGCTGCTTCTCGCAACCCAGGGGTTTAATACCAAGAAATTTAGGGATTTGGTATCCTCGACCATCACTTTCTCGACCACCTGGAATAATTCAAGATGTTCGACTAAGTAACTTTCCCGGTATTCCTCGTCTACCACTCCTAACACAGTTGACTGTGCGTCCTCAACATTCAAGTCGGATTCGATCGAAAAGAGAGCAACCGTTTGTTCGAAGTCGCTTTCTTCACAGGCGGAAACAGAGTGTTCCGGCCTCAAAGAGTGTTCTGAACCCAAGTGACCCTTTGAACTTGCATGATCTTATGAAGGAAACGGAGCGTCGTCGAGTGGAAGGGTTGTCTCCTTTACGTGGTGACTCACGAATGAATACACCTGCAGTAAGTGTAGCGGGTGATTTTGATTGCGGTAGTCCTCAAAACCCCACATTGCAGCTGTCAGATACATCTAAAGCTCCAGCATCTCCTCTGCTTAACACTCGGAAATCAGAATTTTCCTCCAAAGGACATATCCATCGTCTGCTTCGTAGACGTCCTGTTCGGAGCTCGAAATTCTATACTGTTAGCCGTCGTACCAGAGGATTCGTCCCTACAACAGGGAACTACATTGATTATTACCGACGTCGTGATCCAAATGATAGACTTCCCTATTTAATGCCTGAATGGTTTGTGGGTAAGGATGTAGCAGACTATGGATGTCACAATGGGACTCTAACGTTTGGTGTACTTGAAAGGTTTCCAGATGTTGCAAAAATTGATGCTTTTGACTGTGATGCAGAATTAATAGCTAATGCTCAGAGTATGCAAAGGGAGAGATTACGATGGGATACAGGGTCGAATGTGAGATATGAAAAAATAAACTTCCAAGTAGCAAACTGGATTGATGAATCCACTGCAAACGATGAACCTGAGTATGATACAATAATGGCTTTCAGTGTTACAAAATGGATTCATTTAAACCATGGTGATCCTGGTTTAATGAGATTCTTCAGACGCGCCTTCAACCGCCTTAAACCTGGTGGACACTTAATTCTAGAACCGCAACCAAAATCTTCCTACAAAAGAACACGCTTGACGGTAAGTTCATATTTCACCTAAGTTATTTTACAGGCTAAACACAGGTCCATTTATGAATCTCTAAAAATCAATCCGTCAAATCTGGAACCCTTATTGGTTGACTTGGGTTTCTCTTACTTTGATACCATCAAGGCTCCCAGACCTAATGAACCATTTCGGCGGAAAATTATTTTATGTTCAAAGTCTTATGGTGCGACTCCTGCTTCTATCCGAAATGATCTTCGGTCTGAAGTGAAGAATTGGCAAGATTTTAACTCACCTCATAGTCCACATGGACGAGAACCTCCACCGGTGTGTTATCATCCTCAAACACCTATTTACAATATTGATACTCCTCCTGTTACAAACACTTCTCCTGGCAATAGAACTGCAGGTGTTTCCAGTACAGTTTTAAGTCCATCTGTTACTTCGAATGTTTCTCCACCTGTTGAAATCGTCAGCTCATTACCAACTCCTAACTGTGAACCTGACTCAACTTCAGCATGATAACCAGCAGCTTTGTACATAATCAACAGAAACAGTTGACATGCATATAAAAATCCTTGTACAGTTTATCTTGTATAATATATTTAAAAGCATTACTTATACATATGTGCTTACCAGATTATTTACTAAAACAAGCTTGATTCATTTTTCCATTATTTCTCATGGTAATCCGGGTTTACTTATGTGGGTCTCAGTAAGCTATACACTTTCTGTATTGTTATTTTATGCACTTGAGGAACATACTTTGTTCGGTTTACAGTCTGTTGAGAATTGAGTTGTATTGTATTATATTTTGTAGTGAACGGTTGTCTACAGAACTCTACTGGGTTTGTTACTAATGTTTTCGCTACATTTATGCAATCGTATTTTATAAGGTAACCAGTAGATATCTGTAATTATACGCTTTAAATCACTTGAATGGATGAATGAATCAGGTGTTAGTTCGATTCGATTGTATTTGAGTTTTATTGAATACTGCTAACGTTTTGTTACAAGTTTGTGATAATTTAGTTATCCAAAAGTAACTGTTAATATGGTCTTTTACTGTAAATTTCAAATAAAAAAGTATGTTTTCATTGTTAGAATGCATTTTTTTATTTATTTAACTGGTTACTTGCATTCCCCTTCAAAGACGGGTATTTTAATGAACTGGATAAGTTGGATTTGTCTGATTTGGTCGCTTTAGTTGTACGAGAATGTGTATGATTCAAGGCACATAGAGGTGTTTATGATACGAAGCTAGGTGTGATGTGGATTTTTTAAGATTATCTTTTTATAAATTGTATCATCATTAGTATAAATCTTCTTATTTTTATTTGATGTGAAAAAGTTGTAGCACTACTCACAAATACTTTTTCAACTCTTCATTAGGACAGGCGTACACGTAATAATAATAATAATGTTTTGAGTACGTGCATTTCACATGTCCTGATTCTTAGTTCTAAGAATAATGAGCCAAAGGATCTGTGAAAGTACCTAGCACTCGGCGCTTAACCTCTATATTGCTCACCTTATTATACCACATCTCCCGTGTGAAGTGGTATAATAAGGTGAGCAATATTGAGATTAGGCGTCGAGTGCTAGGTAAGGAGGGGAAATCAATCGATGAGGCTGTGAAATTACATAGACTGAGATGGTTAAGACATGTGTTACGTATGCCTAGTCATCGCCTTTCTCGCCCGACGGGCAATGTTAGCTGAGATAAGGTTAGGCTGGGAAAGAGCTAGCGGCGGTCAAACCAAAACATGGCCTCACCAGTCAATAAAATCTATAACAGTTAGTTTAAGCTAGCCACGTAGGAAGGTGTAGACTTTCTGACTTCCTGGTTGGGGTCCTCGGGACGGTAAAAACCAATGGTTGGAAACAATTGGTGACATGGCTCAAAATCGTTCTCAGTGGCGCAGATGCATCCACTCCTTGTGACTTATGATTTCGAATTAAACTGTTTTGTTCTTCGTTATTAATATTCCTTTGTCTCACATCTCTGTTTACTGTCTCTACTATGCGTTTCTTCTCTTGCTCTGTTGCACATCAGTGCAACGTTCTATGTCGAAAACAGATAGACAGACAGTGAAAGTACACCACTGTTACCTGTGGTTTATTTATAGTGTCAGAATAGCATATATATATATATATATATATATATATATATACTTATATATTGACATGAACTTCTTCCATCAGGTGTTGACATCTTGCACCAATATGTGCTGTGTGGGACTCCTGATCTATGAAAGTAAATTTTGTGTGATACTGCTTATATAGTAAGCTATATATCATATGTAGATTATCTTGAGTAGCTCTAATGAATTAGTTGCTTAATACGGATTGATTGGTGACGAAATCACAGCACGGATCCAGAAAGCTCGGGCTGCTTTCGCTAACTTACACCGTCTCTGGCGTAGGCGTGACATTCGGCTATCAACCAAGGGACGTGTATACTGCTCAGCAGTTCGCTCCGTTCTTCTCTATGGTGGTGAGACGTGGCCATTGAGAGCGGAAGACATGAAGAGATTGTCTGTTTTTGACCACAGATGTCTACGATCTCTTTCTCGCGTTAGGTGGTATAATAAGGTAAGTAATGTTGACGTTAGGCGTAGAGTGTTGGGCAAAGAGAAAATCACTCGAAGAGGCTATGAAGTTACATAGGTTGAGATGGTTAGGTCACGTGCTGCGCATGCCTAACCATCGTCTCCCCCGACGGACGGGCATTACTAGCTGATATATGTGCAGGTTGGAAAAGAGTAAGTGGTGGCCAAACAAAAACATGGCATCAATCCATGAAATCCCTGACAGTTAAACTGAGTCAGGTAGGGAAATGCAGACTTTCGGGTTGGGGCTCGCCATCGGGACTCTAAGAATCAATGGCTGGAGACAATAGGTGACATGGCTCAAAATCGTTGTCAATGGCTTACGCAGATGTATTCAGTCTCTTTAACCTTCATATTCCTTTCTACCATTACTCATTCTGTTTCACTCTTATACTTATTTAAATTCTATTGATTCTCTTCTCTCATTTTCCTGTCTACCTTTGTGTGCTCTTTGGAACGTGGCAACTCGAACTGCTGCACCTCGGTGCCAAGTTCTATGTTGAATTCAGCAGCAGCAGTTGCTTACTAAGTCGTAGCACTGATACAGGAGTCTAGATTGACATTTGCTATCTTGTGACATCTTTGAACCGCATAATATCTGCCCACCCATTAGAAAGTATATTTACTGCAAAATATTTTTTCCTGTCCTCATTTACGGTTGATGTATGTGGGTGCTGAAGACAGTCAAAGTGGGTTTTGCTGTAGACGTCTTCCCTCAATTGATCACGGTGTGAGGGTCAACGTTAGTTGTAATGACGTGTATAGTTTGCAATTAGTAGTGTTTTCTGAGCTGGTTCGTTTATTTGCGGAGCTTTCGTCTTCCTTCCGTATAACATCTTCAGTGCAATTTTTAGCATAAAGTGAACTGATCCAAATTTTCTATGAGTGATGGAATTGCGTCTCCTGGTAACCATGTTTACATATGTATTGTTAATTTTTTATTGATTTGGCTTTTAAACTTTCTCGTTACATGATTTACTTTTTATTAGTTGGTATATTTAGTCTATATTAACCTTCGTGTTAATCGCATTTGAGTACCAGGCTTCTAGGAAGTCCCTGGCACTTTTGGTGTTTCCTCTGTCTAAAATTTCGGCATTATCCCAATCAAACTGATGTGTATAATTATCTATATGCATTGATATGAGAGAATATATATCATGTCTCTTCACAGCTAATTTGTGTTCCTGGATTCTCATTCTAAGGGGATGCCCACTTTGGCCGATGTAATGCCTGTTACAGTTTATATGTGGTGAGAGCTGGCTGCTAGCCAAAGTTGGTAGACAGTAATTGACGTCAATGTTTATGTCCCCAATATTGGTGGTGAGAAAATGAGAACAAAGGCTTTGCGTAGGCGGATACAGTTAGCATATGGATGATCTGACACAGCCACAAAGAGATGCAAGGTTAACTTTCTGTGAGAAACAACCCATCAAAAGACTGTATTTTCTACTAACACTAATCCACAATAATGTACATTAAAATCTCTAAATATGTGTTGATTTTCCTCAATAAACGATCTGTTGCCTGGCCCTTGTCTTCTGTTGTTACATATGTAATCTTCGTTATTACGTGTATAGTGAACTCAGTGAACTCAGACAATAAGATTACGAGTTTTCATCCATTGATGCCACTACGACGTAATATGCTAATATTGAAGCACTATTCTCCTTAATGAGCGTTATTCGATAATCTATAAGTAGAATGGGGAAAGGTTATACCGATCCATGGACTCGCTGACTGCTGGTCTAAGTCATGAATAGAGGTGTAGGTTAATGAGTTGGGGTACTCAAGAAGCTAAGAATTAGCATCTAATGACTGTGATATGACTCAAGATCTTTTACATCGGAGATGTATCTAATGTTTTACTACCTGCCTAGTCCTGAAAGTGTTCACTGCTCTAGTTGGGTTATTTTCTTCCCAGTAAGTATTCGTCCAGTGTAGTCACATTATATATAGTTTTCCCCTACACTTTTAGATGTAGCTTTCGGGAATTTTAACAACTAGAATTGATGCCCTTTTTTGTGCGACGTTCCACTTTGTGAAGGTTGAAGAAATAGTGGCTGATAGATAAGCTACAGACATTTATTTAGGTCGATCAAATAATCCAGGTAGTGAGATTGCGAAAATGGAGTGTTAAATGGACCTACAATCACTGGCTGTTTATTTATAGTACAAATGAGAGATTAGCATAAGACTTCCTACACTTACGGTGGCTGGATATGCTGGAAAGTAACCCCCTAAAAAAAGGTTGGTACACAAGCCCGATGGTTTATCCTTAGAGGCATTGAATGACGATGAGCTAAGGTTATTGGTTAAGCAGATTAAGACCTTAACGGGATTCTGTCTTATCAAACTTCTCACCTTGTTATGATATCATGAAGTATTTTACACATTATGTAACCTATTTTACTGTTTGATGCCTGACTATGATTATCATCACAAATATTTTGTTGCGATTCAGGCTACTGTTTTAATTTTGCCACGAGATGTAGTTTAAGAACTCATTTATGCACTATTATACTGTCTAAAAGTAAAATCGTTGATAAGAGTCTTTTCACTGAGTGGCTTATTTTCTTTTAGAAGTATGACAGCTAAACAATTCGCTTTTACCTAGTCTCAATAATTAACTCTTAACCTACCGGACATCCAACACCTCCCTGAATGGGAGATAGACACAGGTCCTCCGTCCTTAACCGAGGTTACTAAAGCTGTCACCAATCTGAAGCTAGGCAAAGCAGCGGGACCTGATTTATTGACTCCAGAGGTATTTAAGTACGGAGGCGACAGTTTACTGTCTGCGTTAACGGAGGTTCTAGGCAGCGTCTGGGAATCAGAGGAAGTCCCATCGGGTTGGTGTAAGTCACTGATCATCCCGATATACAAGAAGGAGGACAAGTCGTCTTGTGATAATCACAGAGGGATTACCTTGACTAATATAGTATCTAAAATCCTAGGCTCAATAATACTGCGTAGATTAAGTGGTGCTCGGGAGACACAAACACGAGAAAACCAGGCAGGTTTTAGGCCAGGTAGAGGGTGTATTGATCACATCTTCACCCTTCGACAGATTCTAGAACATAGGCATTCCTACCGGCGTCCGACAATCATTATATTTCTTGACCTAAAGGCGGCATTCGATTCCGTCGACCGGGAGGTTCTCTGGCGATGCTTGGCTGTAAAGGGAATGCCAAGAAAATACATTGCACTGATTAAGGCACTCTACTCGTACTCATGCAGCCAGGTGAGGGCTTATGGCGAGTTGTCATCTGAAGTGGTGACGACTAGTGGCGTCCGTCAAGGATGCCCATTATCCCCATTCCTATTCAATTTCATCATAGATGTACTAATGGACTTAACCCTAACTCACTTCAGCGACTCAGGGATTGACTTGCTACCAGGGAAGAATCTCGTTGACTTAGAATATGCGGATGATATAGTCCTTCTAGGCGAGGACTCTGACAAAATGCAGAGTCTTCTGAACACCCTGAGCAACAACCTCCGCATGTTTGGCATGCGATTCGCCCCTATAAAATGTAAGATGATGCTGCAGGATTGGACTTCATCGACCCCTAGATTAGAAATAGGAAGTGAAGTGGTAGAACACGTTGACCGCTTCACTTATTTGGGAAGTACCATCAGCCCCAACGGGTTGATCTCCGACGAAATTTCAGCACGAATACAGAGGGCTAGGTTCGCATTCGCCAGTTTTCGCCGTCTCTGGCGTAGACGCGATATCCGACTATCGACCAAAGGGCGTGTGTACTGCTCAACAGTCCGCTCCGTCCTCCTTTATGGCTGTGAGACCTGGCCATTGAGAGCAGATGACATGAAAAGATTAGCTGTCTTCGATCATAGGTGTCTGCGTTCTATCTCCCGCGTGAAGTGGAATAATAAGGTGAGCAATATTGAGGTTAGGCGTCGAGTGCTAGGTAAGGCGGGGAAATCAATCGACGAGACTGTGAAATTGCATCGACTGAGATGGTTAGGACATGTGCTACGTATGCCTAGTCATCGCCTTCCTCGACGGGCAATGTTAGCTGATATAGGGTCAGGCTGGAAAAGAGCTAGCGGCGGTCAAACCAAAACATGGCACCAATCAATGAAATCCACAACAGTTAATCTAAGCCACGTAGGAAGATGTAGACTTCCTGGTTGGGGCCCTCGGGATGGTAAAAACCAATGGTTGGAAACAATTGGCGACATGGCTCAAAATCGTTCTCAGTGGCGCAGATGCATCCACTCCTTGTGACTTATCATTTCCAGTTAAACTGTTTTGTTCTCCGTTATTACTATTCCTTTGTCTCACACCTCTGTTTACTGTCTATATTTTGCATTTCTTCTACTTCCTTCTCTTGCTTTGCGTGCTACATGGATTGTGGCGACTTGAACTGCCGCACATATGTGCAAAGTTCTATGTCGAAAACAGACAGACAGACAGACAATAATTAACTGTTTGTTTTCAAGATTTCATCATGAACTGACATCGGTAAGAGGACCATTGGAAAACCAGTTGGGAGTACTGGACAGCCAGCTGTTTCACCGGCCTGGATTGGGACTCTTCAGCAGTACACACCCACCGACTGGGGCTCAAAATCAGGACCTTCCAGTTACAGGGCTAGCGAGCCCGTAGACCATTCAGCCACTGGGACCCAATCCAACAGTTCATGAACTCCAACTTCTGCCATTTCACCCTCGACATAAAGTGGCTGGCACTAGCAAATGTCATTGGTGGCGAGTATCTGTGCTCACACCCGACCTGCTGTACCCAGGTAGCTATCTACCTACCTGAATAGGGCCAGTCACTAGTGAACATCTCATTTATATTCTAGTGTTGGTTGCAGGGATGTGATTGGTTTCAAGATTTCAGTGGCTTAATAGTCATCGAGGTCGCTAGCCTTGTAACCAGAAGGTCCTGGGTTCGAACCCCGGTAGTAGGTGCTTGCTGATGAAGAATCCCAGACTAGGACAAAGTAGCTTTCCAGTACTCTGTTGGTTTTCCAATGGTTCTGTTACTGATGTCAGTTTATGATAAAATCCTGATCACGGCTTCCCACTAGAACCCCAGGTTAACTGCCTGAATAGGGCCAGTCGCTAGTGAGCATTAGATTAATTTTCAAGTATTGGTTTTGTAGGGATTTTGTTTGATTGCATGGAGGATTTCATCATGAGCTGAAATCAGTTAGAGAACCACCGGAAAACCTGCAGAGAGTACTGGACAGCTGTTTCGTACTAGTTTGAGATTCTTCAGGTGAACTTGTAACCAGAAGGTATTATTATTATTATTGTTCCCTTGGGTTCCTAGTGGAACATAGGGCTTCAACTGCACGTCTCCACTTGCTTCTGTCTTCTGCTGTTCTTTTCACTTGCGTCCATGTTATTCCATACTGTTTCATCTCCTCCTCACACGATCTCCTCCATGTCACCCTTGGACGTCCCACTCGCCGCTTCCCTTTCGGGTTCCACTCGAGGGCTTGACGCGCGATGTCACTCAACGGCCTCCTCAGCGAGTGTCCAATCCATCTCCACTTTCTCCTGCATATTTGTTGGGCGATTGGTTCCTGTTTCGTTTGTTCCCATAGCTTCTTGTTTGTGATTCTTTCTGGCCATCTAATCTTCAGTATGGAACGAAGACAGTTGTTGATAAAGGTCTGCAACCTGTTGAAAATATTCTTGGTGACCCGCCAAGTTTCTGATCCGTAAAGCAAAATTGACTTGACGTTTGTATTGAAAATCCGAATTTTGTTGTTGATGGTGAGTGACGAAGATTTCCAGATTGGTTTCAGGTTGATGAATGTGTTTCTCGCCTTCCCGATTCTCGATTTGACATCCTCGTCCGTTCCTCCTGTGGTTGAGACAATGCTCCCCAGATAAGTGAAAGAAGTAACCTCTTTCAAATCCCTCCCGTTGATGGTGATTGGCACTGGATGTTGCTGCTGTTGTTGGTTGGTTATTTTCATAACCTCCGTCTTGTCTATGTTCACCTGGAGTCCTGTCTTTGCTGCTTCTTCGACCAGTTTGTCGGTTTTTGCTTGTAAGTCTTCGATTTTGTGTGACATCAAACATAAATCATCCGCAAAATCCAGGTCTTCTAGGTTCTTCACGTCGGTCCAGGATATCCCTGTCTTCTCGTTTCCCACTGTCTGACGCATAATCCAGTCCACCACAATTAGGAATATCATTGGTGATAATAAGCACCCTTGTCTGACTCCTGTGTTTACTCCAAACGCTTCGCTGAGTTTTCCGTTGTGGATCACTTGACATGTGCCGTTGTCGTACAGTTGTTGAATAAGGTTGATGAATATTTGCGGTACGCCGTAGTACTCGAGTAGTTTCCAAATTACTTCGCGGTCAACGCTGTCGAAGGCCTTCTCAAAGTCTATGAAGTTGAGGTAGAGATTTGATTGCCATTCCATGCTTTGTTCGATGATAATGCGTAGAGTTGCAATTTGGTCAGAACATGATTTGCCTTTCCTGAATCCAGCTTGTTCTGGTCGGAGTTCTGTATCCAGCGCGTCCTTGATTCTCTCCAGGATGATGTGACTCAGGATTTTACTTGGCGTCGACAGGAGCATGATTCCTCGCCAGTTCTTGCAGAGTCCCAGGTCGCCCTTCTTTGGTAGTTTCACCAGGTAACCTTTCCTCCAGTCAGTAGGCACCTTTCCCTCCTTCCAGACCTTTTGCAATAATGGGGTCAGCATATCTGCCGTCGTTTCTGGGTCCGCTTTCAGTGCTTCCGGGGGTATTCCATCTGGTCCAGCTGCTTTTCCAGCTTTCAGAAGCTTGATTGCATTCATGACTTCAGTTTTCGTTGGAGGATTGGTGTCAACTTGCAGTTGTGTACGTGCTGTTGTTGGTATTACTGGACGGGTTGTAGGTGGTGGTCGGTTCAAGAGTCCTTTGAAGTGGTCCGCCCATTGTTTAATCTGTCTTTCTTCTTTGGTAATTGGCTTCCCTTGGCTGTCTTTTATAGGTTTCACTTGTGTTGATCTCTTCCCGGATAGAGACTTGGTTATCTGATATAGTGTCCTCAGGTCCCTTTTGCCTGCTGCCTTCTCAGCTTCAGTAGCCAGGTTGTCGTAGAATTGTCTTTTGTCCTTCCTGGCACTCTTCTTCACTTCTTTGTCCAGTGCTGTGTAAGTTGAGTTCAGCGTCTCTTTCTCTTGTCCATCTTTGCATTGAATCATTTTCTCTTTCACTTTTCTCCTCTCCTCTATTAGTTTCCAAGTGTCTGTTGAGAGCCATTCCTTGTCTTGTTTCTTCTTTCTTCCTAAAACCGTTGAGCACGTTTCGTTGAAAATTACCTTCAGAGAGTTCCAATGGTCTTCCACGGATGATTCCTCAGTGGTGCCACGTAGTGTTTCCTGCTTTGCTCTGACAGTTGCAGTGAAAATGTCCTGTGTGATTGTGTCCTTCAGTTTGTGAGTGTTGAACTTGCATTGTGGCCTATCCCCAGGTATCCTCGAGGCTTTCAGCTTCACCTTGAAAGTCCCTTGTACTAGATAGTGGTCTGAACCCACATCTGCTCCTCTCCTCGATCTTGTGTCCAGTAGGCTCCGTCTCCACTTCCTTGAGATTGAAATGAAGTCTATCTGGTTTTTGGTGTGTCCATCTGGTGAAATCCATGTTGCCTTGTGTATATCCCTGTGTTTGAACACACTGCCACCAATCACCAAATCATTGAAGGCGCAGAAGTCTGAGAAGAGTTCACCATTTTCGTTCATTTCACCGAGGGCCTCACGACCCATGGTGAGTTCTCTTCCTGTATTGTCTCCTCCCAGTTTCGCATTCATGTCGCCCATCAGGATTTTGATATCGCTCTTTGGGACGTTGTCCATTACTGTTTGTAGTTGACTGTAGAAATCCTCCTTCTTCTCATGTTCTGAGGCGTTTGTAGGCGCGTAGCACTGAATGATTGTAACCTTCTTTCCTTTTGAGTTGAACCTGGCTGTCATTATCCTGGAGGAGATTGGTTCCCACTGCATGAGAGCTTTAGCCGCTGTTGGTGACATCATGATGGCTACTCCCTCGGTGTGCTCGTGATTGTCCTCTGGGTGACCGGAGTAGATTATTGTCTCTCCAGTTGATAGTTGGCTCCTTCCACATCCGTTCCATCTGCTCTCGCAGATTCCCAACACTTCTATTCTATATCTCCTCATTTCTGCGGCTACCTGAGCAGCCTTCCCAGCTTCGTACATTGTACGAACATTCCACGTCCCCATCCTTATTTTCGCTTTCATCGAAAGAAGGCACATCGGCTGACTGGCTTCCCGAAGGCTTTCACCAGCCCGCGTCATTTCACTTCCCCGATTCCAGCGAAAAATAAGGTCACTATTTGTAATTTTAGAATTTCGAATATATTTGTGCGTTGAAGTTTTAGTAGCAATTTGGTTAAGTTTTGGGGGTGGAGTTGCTAGCACCACGCCCCAACCCTCCCTCTTTATCCGGGCTTGGGACCGGCTAGAATACTAGTGACCTAGTAATCTAGGCGAGGTTGTAACCAGAAGGTACTGGGTTCTAACTCTGGTGGTGAGCGAGTACTGATGAAAAGTTCCAAACTAGGCTGACGAAACAGTTGTCCCATATCCCCGGATGGTTTTCTAATGGTCCCCTAACTGATGTCAGCTTATGATGAAATCCTCCAACCAATCAAACAAAATCCCTACGAAAAACCAATACTTGAAAATTACTGTATATTAGTTGTGTAGAAACCATGTTAGAAGGAAGCTAACTTAGGGCAAGTGAAGTCATCGAAAACCAATGCATAAAATGACTAATCATTTGCTACCAATGTATATAAAATATTTCGTTACGTATTCCGTGTGAAAAGCGTAGCCTACGAAAACATAGATTAACACTTTGAGTCTCTGCAACTATTGTAGTTCACCAAATAGATAATATGATACAAATACTGTGGTTAATCACACTATCATGTTGTGTTAGATAGATCATTCCTAAAATGTGACTGAAAGTCAAGTTTGTTACAATAAAGCAAAACTAGCTTAAAGCCAACCCCCCTCCCGCTAACCTCACTTGTAGCTTAGTTGGAGAGCAACTTTAGCAGTGTAACTGTCAACGCTTTATCATCTTAGTGATCAACGATACATTTTCCCAGCTAACTTCCATTCATTTCAAAGTGATACTAGTTAGTCAAAACATTTCACGAGTTTCACCATGGATTGATATCAGTTAGAAAATCAGGGAGTACTGGACAGCTGTTTCATTCTAGTTTAAGAATCATCGGCAGTACGCACCCATTGGGTTTCGAACCCAGTACGCTCAGCTTACGAGGCTAGCGAGCTCGTATACCATTCAGCCACTGGGACGCGATTCAATGGCCCATGAATTCTAACTTCTACAAATTGGTGATTTAGCTGAACCACTAACCAATGTCATCGGTGGGACACCCATCCTCACATTTGACTGGATGGACCTCACTGGTCACGACTTCTAACTAGAACTCCAGGAAACTTCGTCCTTTAGCAAGTCACTAGCGAGTAACATTAATTTTCAAGATTGTGACCGGAATGTCCTGAGTTTGAACCCTGGCAGTGGGTGCGTACTGCCAATGATTCCCAAACTAGGATGAAACAGCTGTCCAGTACTCCCAGCTGGTTTTCAATGGTTCTCTAACTGATATCAATCCGTGGTCAAACTCGTGAAAACAAATCTAATCCTTATAAACCAACTCTTAGAACATTTCACTCTAACATCTGGTCGTTACTGTTGTGTGTCAGTCAACATGAGTAGTAATTACTTCACTCGAAGTGAAATGACACACGAAGCTAAACTGTGTACCTGAATTTCAATGTACAATTGAGCAGACATACATTAAGTAGATTGTTTTGACTACTTAATTAAGTAGATTATCAGTTTTCGTTAAACCTTATTTTCAATTTTCATCACGAACTGGTTCCAGTTAGACAATCATTGAAAACTGAGGAGTATTGAACAGTTGTTTCGTCCTTCTTTGGGTTTCTTCACCAGTGCGTTCACATGAACTTACCAGGGATCGAATCTAGGACCTTCAGGTTGCAAGGTGAGCTCAATACAAGAGTGAAGCAAATGTCCAGTACTTATTGGTTTTCTAACTAAAGTCAGTCAGTTAATGGCCACTCTTGAAATCAATCGGTGGCACAGAGGTTAGGACTCTCGCCGACCATGCACATGGTTCGGGGTTCGATCCCCTGCCGACGCACACCTGATATCTATGGTCGGCCTGCGAAATTTGGGCTACCGATATCACATGCTGAAAATTCTATATATGTACCAAAAAACACCGTGTGGGGTCAAACTGTAATGAAAAAAATCCCTTTAAACCGATAGCTGAAATATTTTTGTTTTAATAATCCGTAGAAAGCTTTGCCAATACAATAATAAGTTGGAGTATTACAGAGCAAAGGACAAATTATTCATCCTGTGGACATATTTAAGCTTTGCTTCTTGTGATTTCTGCAGGAACTACAATCCTTCTGAGTCCTTTTTAGGTTATCGCACCTTCCAAAAATTTGAGTTGTATATATATATATATATATATATAGAGAGAGAGAGAGAGAGAGAAAGAGTAGAGATGTTTTAAAGAAACTCTTGATGTTCTCAGGTATTGTTGCTGGAACTCCGTGAGCTTCACTTATTGTGGGATACCTGATGATACTAACCACTAATACCCAGGCTAAAATAGGCGGAATGGAATTCGAACCGGGGACTTATTGGCTGTGATTCGAGTACTCTAACCAATGAGCTACACCTCTGCCTTTCTGTATTTTATGTTGCATTACCTATAATAAGGCTTGCATTATAGTGCCTATGAACAAAATCTTCATTTGCATTGAAATATTATCTATCAAGTTTTGTATATCTAAGTATTGAGTTTGTCATATTGCTGACTAGAAGTCAAGGGTTGACTGACTGTCTGGTTCGAAAATAGAACTTTGCACTGATGTGCAGCAGCTTGAGTCGCTACACTCCCTGCTTGTAGCACACAAAGCAAGGGAAGAAAGTAAAAAGAAATGCAAAGTAAACAGAGATATGAGGCAAAAAGAATAGTAATATCGGAGAATAATATTGTTTCATTGGGTATTATAAGTCACAAGGAGTGGATGCATCTGCGACAGCCATTGAGAACGATTTTGAGCCATATCACCGATTGTCTCCAGCCGTCATTGGTGTTTACCGTCCCGAGGACCTCAACCAGGAAGTCTACACCTTCCTACGTGGCTGGCTGGCTTAAACTAACTGTTGTGGATTTCATTGACTGATGAAGTCATATTTTGGTTTGACCACCACTGGCTCTTTTCCAACCTGACTCTATGTCAGCAAACATTGCCCGTCGGTTGAGGAAGGTGATGGCTAGGCATACGTAACACATGTACTAACGGTCTTAGCCGATGTAGCTTCATAGCCTCGTCGATTGATTTCCCCTCCTTACCTAGCACTCGACGCCTAATCTCAATATTGTTCACCCTATTATACCACCACCTAACACGGGAGATGGAACGCAGGCATCTATGATCAAGGGTTGCTAGCCTTTTCATATCTTCCACTTTCAATGACCAGGTCCCAGTCACAGCCATAGAGCAGGACGGGGTGGAGTGCTGAGTAGTACACACGTCATTTGGTCGATAGCCATATATCACATCTACGCCAGAGACGGCGTAAACTGGCAAATGCGAAACGAGCCTTCTGTATCCGTGCTGAGATTTCGTCAGCAATCAACCCTTTGGGGCTGGTGCAACTCCCTAAATAAGTGAAGCGGCCAACACGCTCTTCCACTTCACTCCCTATTTCTAAGCTAGGGGTCAATGTAGTCCAGTCCAGTCCAGTCCTGTAGCATCATTTTACATTTTGTGGGAGCGAATCGAATACCAAACATTCGCAGATTGCAACTCAAAAAGTCAAGTACACCAATCAGTGACTCATACATGCACTGGACACATTGAGAATGGCTGTTGGTTATTCCTACATGAGACCCTATTTAGGAATATATCCAATGGTGACGCCGTTTCACCCAACACCACCACACTCTTAAACGAAAAATGATTTTGAGAAAAGACTTATTTTATGACTGTTGCATTTAAGAATACCTAAATCCCTATAGAGTAATAAAAAGTAAGAAACAATTCAGCGAGGAAAACTTGCTTTATCCTCAAAATCATATCCAGAGGGCTGTACAATCGTATTTCTATTTACCAAAAATTGTATGGTGGTCTATTAATAAGTAATGGGATGGGGGGGGGAGCGACACAACTGATATAATTACTCAGAATCGGTTTTTTAAATGAAAACTTTGTTGCTTTACTAACGTCTAGTGGACTTATGGTGTCTGTCAGAGACTCTCAATGTCTCCATTTCTACCTACTTTCGTTATAGATGAACTAATGCGAGTAAACTTGATTAACACTTTTCGCAATTCAGGGATTGATTTGTCTGCAAATGATATACAATGCAGTGTCTCCTAAACGTCTTGATAATAAATTTTAGCATGATTGGCATATGATTATAGTCAGGTGTTGAGTGTCAGGTGATACTGCAGTATTCTTAGTGTTTCAAGATAAGGAGTAAGATGGTTACTTGTTACCTGTCAGTCATAAATGCAGTCAGAGTGACGTCTTGATTGATGATAGGAACTAGTTGTTTTTTTTCACCGACTTTCGTATCCATGTGCTTCCCTATGAACTACTCTAGATAGCTGCTTTTAAGTTGTTGTTTTTTTCCTTCACGTTCCCCAGAGGAACATAGGGCTTCTAGCTACTGGCTTGAAGTTCCTGTAGCAGGCTTATTTTACAGGATGGAGTTGCTAGCCTCATGCCCAACCTTTCCTCTTTACCAGCTTTATTTCTGGCTTAGCGAGGTGAAGGAGTGCGACGGCCGGGGTTCGAACTCCGGACCATATTTTTATTTTTTTCTATTAACTATCAATATTTTAACATTTTATATATTTATATAATTATAAACAGAGCTAAACCATTGCAATATGTAAAAGAAACACTGAAAATTCCATGCTGTAAATTGTTATTGTTGTGGAATAAAGTGATTATTATTATTATTATTATGTACATGGTCGGCAAGCATCCTAACCGCTATGCCACCGACGCACGCTTTTAAGTTTAGGTGTCAAATATGATCTTCCGAACAGATAGCTTTCACCCTATAACTGAGTATCTTTATCGAATTTGTCTTTATGTAACAATGTAACGACAGAAGAGCCAGGCAACAGATCGCTTATTGAGAAAATCAAGAGATATTTATATTATTATTATTATTATTATTATATTATTTATTTACATTATTATTCGCGTTATTGTTAGCGCGAAGCAACCTCTTCTGATTGGTTGTTTTCTTGCTGAAGGTTATTCTGTTATCTCTTCGTGGCCGTTTCTTAGAAAGTTGAACCATATATCTGCGAATCGTATTTGCACACGTTAAGTCTGCTGTGATTGGTTGGTGAGTTTCTCATGGTTAAGCTTTGTTACTGTTTTTCCTCATGACCCCAATTCGGGACGTAAACATTGACGTAAATTGCCGTCTACAATTTTTGGCTTGCAGACAGCTATCACCAAAATAATAATAGCTTCATTCCAAACAGTACTTGTGGTACAAATGTGGAATTCTCAGCATGTAATACAATATTGCATCTAATATTCTCATTACAGGGGCAGTAACTAAAGTAGGGCATTTACATTGATAATATTGTTCAATAAGAACATGAATATAAAATTAGATTAAGTGAAAATATTAATAATAATGAGAACAAAAAAGTGCCGTGTGCTTAGAGTTCCTCAGTAATTTGGTAATTTGAACAAAGCAAGAACAACAATTGTACCAGGATAATATGAGCTCATCTTTTATTATTTCGAGGATTCTTCTCAACTGGTTACAACCTGAACGATGAAAAATATGAATTGCATTACATTAAAGATTTGAACATAATTTTCCACGATCGCAAGGAGTAATTGGTAGGAAGTAAAAGTAACATTAGTTCGGAATGATTTAACTAATTAAGAGTTACAAACACTGACTATTTATCGAATAATTCAAATGAACTGTGATCAATCTTTGACAGTTTATAAATATTTATAGAATAATTAGGCAATTAGGCTTGGAAACAAAAACAAGCTGTTGCATATTTTTTGTCACCAAGGCAGTGCAAGATCCACCAATGTCTCTTTCTGCGTACATAGATTTGGTTTAAGTCGTCTGATAGCAATCGCTTCCGCAGAGCGTAGCAAGTTAGGTTTCTTTTGCTTGTTGATTATTTTGAATGACTTCAAGTTGTCTACATTATGACCAGTGTCTAATAGATGACGCGCAATTGCACTGTTTAATACTTGTGGACTTTTCAGTCTCAGGTTCTTTGGTATGTGTTCAGAAATGCGGACAATAACCCTTCTCTCTGTTCTTCCGAGGTATGTGCTTTGGCACGTACATGTAAATTGGTAGACACAGTTGGAGGTAACATGAGGTGGGTATTTGTCCACTTTTGTTTGTCTCAAACAACTAGTTGTTTGATAAACACATACAAGCTTGCCGGCTGGATATGTTCTTTTCAGGGCAGCGTTCAGTCTGCATCCTGTAGTGCACTTTTCTCATCATATAAAATGTGTGAGTTTTTGTTCTTAGTCGTCCTACCATACAGTCTTCTATAGTTGCCTCTAGTTCTCCTACTTAATGAGATGCAAGCGGGGAGAGACAGTTGTGCGCATAGAGAGAAAGGATGCTCAGAGTCTGACAGGATAATATTTGCTAATTTCTTGCAGCAGTCTATGTTTCTATCTACAATAGTATTAAGGAGTTGGTTTAGCAACACTCCACTCGCCCTACTAACAATTTTTAGTGCCCTTCACAGTTTAATAAATTTTTCTTTCAAGTATTTTTTTGAAGGGATTTGGTTGATTGGTTACAGGATTTCAGCATGAGCTGACATTGGTTAGAGAACCATTGGAAAACCCGGGAGAAGTCGTGACCAGTAGGGTGCAGCAGGTCGGATGTGAGGACAAATACTCGCCGAAGACATTGGCTAGCGGTTGCGCTATATCTTGAATTGGCAGAAGTTAGAATTCATAGGATGGCCATTGGATCGGGTCCCAGTGACTTAATGGTATACGAGCTCGCCTTCTAACCAGAAGGTCCTGGGTTCAAACCCCCGTTTACAGCTGCGTACTACTGAAGGGTCCCAAACTAGGAAGAAACAGCTGTCCAGTACTCCCAGGTTTTCCAATGGTTCTCTAACCAATGTTAGCTCATGATGAAATTTTTCTTTCTTAAGTAGCTTGGGAAAGATCAAGTTGTGGGGAACAGTAAAGAAGTTTAGACACAATACAAGAATTAACAAACTGTAACAGTAGAGTCGGAAGAATACCTTATCGTCTAAGCTTCCTTCCTTACGTATAAGGTCAAACAAAATATTTTTCTGGAAACTAACATCATGTCAAAAAATCTATGATAGTGGAACCGTGTGAACTAACCAGTTCACGTAAGTCGCGCTTGCATCTGAAAGTAAAATTAACCATCTGACATTTGGAGGGATTAAGCTTAAGACCATTTGACGAGGACCACTGACTTGACTAATTTCTGATAAAAAGTTATTCATTTTGGAACAGTCTGACTGAGAAGTAACCGTCGGCATCGAAACAATCAGATCATCAGCATACTTAACAAAATTGGCTTCATCAGAATGGGGCAAGTCATGTAAGAAGAAAGAACAGCTCCTTGTGGAACATCAGCTGGAGTAAGTGAAGCCGTGGAGAACTTTCCATTGTAAAAAGTGTACTGCTTCCTATCAGAGAAATAGGAATGCCCCCACTTATTAGTCCAGCACTGTGCTTGTGTTGCCTCAAGTTTGTTTAACAAAAGAGGTCTAGGTACAGTGTCAGTATCGAGGGCAGATGTGTAATTCTGAGAGAGCACGCTGAACATATTTGGCACCTCTGTCTAAACTAGAGACGATATTATAATAAAAGACAACAGTGAAATCCCCAGTACACCTACTATGTTTATAGGCGAATTGATTAGGGCCACTAAAAGCCTTCAACGAAGGCTCAAGGCTAAGTAAATCTTCTACGCTCAGTATAAGGGAAAAGATTAGGATTTTCAAACCAATGTCAGGAAGGTCCATCTATGTGGGTCAGAAACTTGCACTGCGTGTAGAGAAAAGGATTTCCAACAGTCTACAGCAAACTGTTATCAACAGCTGCCTTCGCTGGCTCCATATTAAAGATCAAAATGGTCGGCTTTCCGGTCAAAAAGAATTAGAAACAAGAAACCCTGGCGAGAGCCGATCGCTGAACAAATATGTAGGAGAAAATAGAGACAGATTTATCGAGCATACACTGAGGAGACCGTCGAATGACATCGTGCGCTAGCCAGGCCATTGCTCCAGTAGAATCCAAATGGAAAGAGACGAGTTGGCTATTCTAGGGTGAAATGGAGAAGATCGTGTGGTGAGAAGGAGGAGGAGGAGATGATTGATTGTGGGCGATCGTGCACCCAACTGAAGAGGACATCAGAATGTAGAAGAAAGTGGAGATGTGTTATTGAAACTTCTTAATATTATTATGCTTATTTGACTGTCAGAATGAAAAATGTATCTATGTAGACCAAAAGACTTTGAGACAAACAACCATTCACAAGACATGCTACATCATACATTAGAAAAAAATGGACATCGTTTTCGTGTTTGCGTCAAAGAGTACAAACCAGCAGTCAAAAGATATGACATAATATTTATTATTCCCTTGGTTTCCGAGTGGAACATAGGGTTTTAACAACACATTTCCACTTCGTTCTACTTTCTGATGTCCTCTTCATGTGGGTGCACGATCGCCCAGAATCGATCATCTCCTCCTCCTCACCACCAACACACGATCTTCTCCATGTCACCCTAGTATAGCCAACTCGTCTCTTCCCATTTGGATTCTACTTGAGCAATGGCCTGGCTAGCGCGCGATGTCATTCGACTACCTCCTCAGTGTGTGCCCTATCCATCTCCATTTTGTCCTACATGTTTGTTGAACGATAGTTTCTTGGTTGGTTTGTTCCCAGCCAGTGTTTCTTGTTGCTCATTCTTTCTGGTCGACCGACCGGTCATTTGATCTTCAGTATGGGACCAGAGAAGGCGGCTGTTGATAAAAGCCTGCTGTAGACTGTTGGAAATCCTTTTCGTGACACACATTGCAAGTTTCTGACTCGTGTAGAAGAACTGACTTGACATTTGTGTTGGCAATCTGAATCTTACTCTTTATGCTGAAGCAGAGTTCAGAAGATTTCCAAACTGATTTCAGGTTGATGAAGGTATATCTCGCCTTTCCGATTCCAACAAGCTTTGTCATCTTTATCCGTTCTGTCGTCTGTAGTTGAAACCCTGTTTCCTAGCCAGATTAGTGAAGGAAGTAACCTCTGTCAAATTTATCCTGTTGATGGTGATTCGTGGTTGTTGTTGTTGTTGCTGCTGGTTGGTTATCTTCACCATCTACCTCTGTTATCTCTATGTTCACCTGCAGTCCTGTCTTCGCCGCCTGCTGGCGTCTTCAGCCAGTTTATTGATTTTCGCTTGTCAGTAAGTCTTCGAGTTCGTTTGACATGTTCTTCCATACTATCATACCAGGTTAACTGTAGACCCTGGAAAAATTAAAGAAATTTTAGACTAGAGAAGCCCGAAAGAAAGACAAGCTTTTTTTCCTGTAGTTAACATACATCCTGAATGAAGAATAAATCACGTGATTGAAAAATCGTACAGTTGGTCAATAAAAATGTCACGACTCGTTTCAATCAGAGAGTAAAATGATAAAAAAATAAACCTTCAGTGGCAGCAAATCACCGATCAGAAGATTCTTTTGATGTATCCTCCTTGTTCACCAATGTACCGTTAATGGAGACAGTGGATTTTATATGTGAGGAGATTACTGCACGAAACATAGACATCGGGATTTCTATATCCACCTTGAAGGAACTTATTTTAAGATGTACAATGAATGTTCATTTCTTATTCAATAAGGAATATTACAGACAAATTGATGGTGTAGCTATGGGTTCCCCATTAGGTTCATTCCTAGCTGATTTTTTCCTCACTAAATTAGAGAATGGACCACTGAAAGGAGTTAATGATGACATGGATTTCTACTGTCGATGTATGGATGATACATTTGTGGTTATGAAAGATGAGAATGATGCAATGAACATCCTCGACAAGTTTAATGGTGCCAGTTCAGCAATAAACTTTACCATAGAGAAAGAAAGTAATGACAGTATCTCATTCCTAGACGTCTCCATGGCAAGGAAAGATGATGGTACACTAAGAAGGAGTGTGTATAGGAAACCTACAACAACAGGTCAGTACACTCATTTTTTTGAGTTTTGTACCTTTGGAATATAAACGTAACCTGGTAAAGTGTCTGGTTCATAGAGCTAAGTTAATCTGTTCAGATGACTGCCTCAATGAGGAGCTTAAGATTATTAAAGAATTACTTAGAAAAAATGGTTATCCAGATAAATTTATTGAGAAGAATATGAATTCAGCACCAAGGAGAGTCAGTATTGCTACAGTTTCGAAAAAAACCAATGTTCATAAAATTGCAGTTCCTTGGTGATAACATCAGCGAAATCATAACACAGCGCTTGAAGAATGCAGTTAAAAGAGCTTATTATGCAGCAGAGGTACGTTGTCTCTTCAAAACCACCCCTATTCTATGTTCGAGAAATAAGGATAAACTACCTAATTTTGCCTCTTCTATGTGTATCTACCAGTTTGACTGCAGCTGCGGAGCCAGCTACATTGGGCGTACAATTAGGCAGTTTCATCGTCGTATTTCTGAACATCATCCAGCGTGGTTAAGCAAGGGACAAACAACATCTATTCGTAGCTCTATTTTAGCACACCTTGTTGATACTGAGCATAAGGTTGATGTTAATACAGCATTTAAAATTATCTATCGCATTCCGACTAATCTTTATTTTGCTCTACGAGTTCGTCTTCTACAGACAGCTGAAGCAATCGGAATCCACCAGAAGAAACCAGAAGAAATTTGTACAGCCACTTTCCTTACCTTGGCCACCGTTACAAGACAGGACTACGTTGCCCCTCCTCCCCCTCCCCCTAAACCTATTGAATTATAATTGTCCAAATTATTTTATTCTTATTTCGACCACTTTATCTTTAATTACGTGTTATCCTTGTAAAATTAATTTTTTCTATCCATTTCTACCTTTTAAATGTGTGTATTGATTTTCTTCGTTAATAAAATTTCTACTTTTTTTGTTTGTTTTTTTTTTCACTAATCGGTTAATACAAAAATAAATTCTAAATGAACAGTACTTAAAAGACGACAGATCATTGATCAAGAGTGATTTGAAAAGTGGTTGGTTAGAGTGTTAATGAATTCTTACCAAAAGACGTTATTATAAAAGTCTCTGAATTTCCCATTGTGAAAGAAAAAAAAATACGATATTAGTGTTGTTTTTACTCACGTTTAGCCACTTAATACTTCTGCTAATAGCTTTAACAAAGTAGTAGTATTATTAAACTAGAATTTCGCAAAATTCACTCAGCTTGCATTATATAGAACAACTTAATCATCGTTCAACAGCATGGGGTAATGTTTACCTTGCCAAATTGGGGAAGGTAAGTGTATAAAATTGTACAAAAGTAGCATGTGTTTACATAATGAAATCGCTTATCTGTCACATTCGTATTGATTTTGTTATTTCATGGGGGAGAGGGAGGCGAGTGTTGTAACCAGGTCGAATTCTGTTTTAGTCCATCATTCCTATTCAGCTGAGACAATTTGGATTCCATTTGGATATGAAGTGCTTCTGATGACTTGAGATGTTCTTTGTCATTTTTGAAATCCTTTTGGATTATTTCAATATTGTCAAAGTCAATTTTGTGACTTGGTTGTATAGCTTAGCGTGTAGACGACCTATGGCTAATGAATTTTCTTGGTGTTCGGACGGATGCTCTACGGCGTTCATTTCTTCTGATATTGATTGCTCTCTGGTGATGTTTTTGCCATGTATATTGCATCACATTCCAAGCACTTTATTTTATAGACACAATTAGATAGAGAATCCTTAGGGATTTGGTCTCTCACATGGACAAGGTTGCTTTGTTGGGTGTGTGGGAGTCCGATGTTTTGGAGAAAACTCTGATTTTGTGCTTATTGAGTACTCTTCTCTTCTGATATCGTCTGACGTATCTGATGGTCTATATGGAATAACAACAGTTGAAACTCATGGTTTCGGAATACGTTTTCGACGATGTTTAATGTCTGTAATGATTTTGTCAATGAATTTCTTTAGGTGGTTATTTTCCTCTCAAGAGAATTTCAGTAATGTTCGATATTTTTTCTTCTTTTTCCTTCTCATCCGTTAACATCAAACAGTGTGGTCGTCTAAGAAAACTTGAAACATCTGATACCTTTGTACTGATGCGGTGTGATGATCCGAAGTCTAAATATTTATTGGAGTGGGTTTTCTTCCTGAATATATATATATATATGCAAAAATATCTGTTTTCTTTCCTCTTAACTAGGCAGTCTAGAAATGGTAGTTCACCGACGTCTGATTCTGCTTGCTTCCGAAGTAAAATGGATTCTGGGAGATAGATTGTTTAGTTTCTCCAGGAATGAACTGTGTGGATCTCTTTTTAGCACTACAAAAGTATCATCATCAACATATCTTATCCATATTTTAATCGTGAGTATGCTTGAAAAGATGTTATCTTAGAATCTAATCATGAAAAGGTCAGTGACTATTGTGGAAACTGGTGAACCCATAGCAACACCATTTGTCTGTCTATATGAATTCTTTTTAAGTGTAAAATAATTACTTTCTAGACAGAATTTCAAGCTTTTAATTATTTCACTAGTGTCCAGTGGATATCTTTGTGATACGCCTGTGATAGTCGTTAGCTAACAACACCTGTCATTATTATCGATAGCGCTAATATGAATGCTATTCACCAACTAAGGAGCGAATTTCACTCAGATTACTTTTTTAAGTATTTTTTGGACAATGAGTTAAGAGCTCGTTAGGGTTAGGATTACAGTTAGGATAAGGGTTATCATTAGGTTTAGGATTATAGTTAGGGTCAGGATTAAGATGAGGGTTACGATAAGGGATAGGTTTGAGGTTGGTATAATTTAATTTCATTGTTTTATTATCCATACTTTCCTAGTAAGTAGTCGTCGATTCTCTAACTGGAAACCATAATAATTCAACCAAGGGCTTTTGGGGAAGACTGCAAAACACGATAAGAACGATAAATGAGTCACAATAAAGTTCACCTTAAGCCGCTTTGGTGAATGTATGCACGGAAACTGGTCTAACCTAAAAACTGTTAATCCTCATTATAACTGGGACGTATTTTTAAGTAATGTCAAAAAAGATACCCTGTTTAATGTGTTTTCGAGCATTTTTATGTAAATAAATGCCTTTTCTGTGTGTAAAAATCACCTAATTTATGATTGGTCAGCTCAAGGTCACTACAGTTTAAATTTGCATCATAGGATATGGTATTTGCCCGTTCGCCACGTGACTTCTTATTCATTGGTTGGTCTGTGTCAATATGTCTGCTGAGTGAAGATCGATTTGAGTACCGGGCATCCGGCAATTCTTTGGGAATTTTAATATTTTCCCAGTCAGACTGGCGTGCATAACTGTCCACATGTATTCATACTAAGGAATATGTGTCGTGTCTTTCGACAGCTACATTAGATTCGTGGACTGGAAGTCAAAGAGGGCATCCACTCCTAGCAGTATTAGAGCTTTGCATATTTGATGCAATTCACTTTGTCAGTGGTGTTGATCTTGTCTTCCTTTGCTGTTGAACCCTTTGGTCTGAGTGCAATTTAGTGAAGTGGTCTATTGTGCGACATCTTTTCAAAAATCTGACACGGATTTCAGAAATATTTTTCACACGCAAAGATGATTTCTATTGAACGATTCCAAATTCTCATCTCCTCTA
Organism: Trichobilharzia szidati; assembly: GCA_944472155.2. Taxonomy (NCBI): domain Eukaryota; kingdom Metazoa; phylum Platyhelminthes; class Trematoda; order Strigeidida; family Schistosomatidae; genus Trichobilharzia; species Trichobilharzia szidati. The sequence goes on from OX235272.1 coordinate 105,664,687, forward strand.
AATCTGATGTCATTGAAATCGTTATTGTCGTCGTGAATGAGTACTTTTTCCGAGATCACCTCTTCGAATTATCTCAGATGTATTATCTATGGAAGGTATACAGATTTTTGATTTGATTATTGATAGAAATATGTTCTCTACCTTTGGATAACAGCTTGAGTGGCTAGTCCCAATGTAGGCGATCCCAGTGTTGTTCATTTTATCTGTTTGTAGATTTGACTTTTGAATTTAATACCTGTTATATGCCAAAAATATGTGAGCTCTCTTGAACTGGAACGCTGTACTTGTATATGTTCAAAAAGCCATTCGTGATTGTTGAGTGGTTTTTAGAGGTTGAAAGTGTTGTTGTTCACGGACAGTACGACGTATACTAACGCAGGATCTTGCACCCACAATTCCCATTACGTTCATTCCGCGTAGGCCAAAGAAAAAGCAAAACACCAAAACGATAGTTCAAAATAAGAAGTGAATTTCGGGACCGAAATCGTAATACAAAGGTGATTGCTTAATTAATTAGTTAGGGATCGTGCACGAGCAACCGAACATAACAGGGTAGCATGTCAAATGAAGTGGATGCTTGACCACGAACCTTCAGCTAAACAAGTCACATTAAACAGTAAGGGCCAGAATCCAATGTTGAGTGACGAATGTTATGGATAATAATCTTGGGGGATTGTCTACCGCGGTGACGAATGCTACTGATAATATTTATCAGTAGCATATGAAGACACGTTCATCGGCATAAAAACATCAAATAGCACGGAGACAGATTTGGTTTCAGAGAGGGCAAATGATACTACTTTGTGGATATACGTAGGAGACGTGAAAGGAATACAAAGAAACACAGTATGAAGAAGGGTACAAGCAGCACAACACGGAACATCTGTACAAATGGTGTGTTGAAGTAGAGGTGAACATAATTTGGCCCTATAGAGATACCGATTTTAAAATAAACATTCCTTTGCCAAGTATTCGTCTTGTACCGTTTCACCGCTACCGGTTCTTTCAATCTTTCTTTCGCCGGTTAACGTCATAGTATTAAATGAAATGATGAATTCATCTTTCTGTCCACTTAAAAGCTTTTGACATTCTCAAGGAGCTGTGCTGGCTATTAGATAGATTAATTACTTGTACCCATTAGGTATTTAATTCCCTGCACAGATCCATTGGGTAAATTGTGCGTCTGAGTTTTTGGTAGTGTAACAAACATTAGGAGAGCGATGTCTGATTTGTGAAATTTCCATTTGCCACAAAATCCAGGATCGTTAGATTTTATTTGACATTCATCTTGTCTGGTGCTGTGTCTTTATTTGATTACTATTTAAGAGCTGGCTTGTAGGGAATTGATTTATATTTCAAGTTTGAACAAAGACTGACATCATTCAGAGAACGATGGAAACCATCACGGGGCACTGGTGGTCGCGCTAAAATTAACAAATCGCTGAAAGATAGAATTCATGGGCCATTGAGTCAGGATCCAGTGGTTGAATGGTGTACGAGCTCGCCTTGTAACTGAAAGATCCTCTCCCCTTCCAACTACCGTGGTAGGTGTTTACTGCCGGTGATTCCCTAACTAGGCTGACAAAAGAGACTCTGTCCAGTACTCGAGTGCTGGTTTTCAATGCTTCTCTAACTGAAATCAATCGTGGTCGAACTTGAAAAGTTTCATTACTGTTGATTCAATTTAATTATCTAGTGTGTTTGGATATACTTTGTCGTGAACCGTTGAAAGTCAGAATTATTTATCAGAAGGAATTCAGATTTCTTAATGTGGACTATTATCCACAAGACCTGTTGAGTGTCTTTCACTGACACCTGGTAGAATAAAGTTGTTCTTTCTAATATATCACTTCCGGGAATGCTGTCTAAAGCGGTCATGACAGAAAATAATGCATAATAGAAATAAATTAAAGAAGGAAGATGAATGGGAATTGAGGTAAATAGAAGCATATACCATATTGCAAAGACATACTATGTTGAAATTATAAATAAACATTGAATATTCTGGAATAATCGTTATTAATCGTATTGGTGATTTTTGTCTAAACACTGTCGATTTATTTAGATCACAATGGAATTATCACAGTTCAAGAAAAATTCATAAGTAATAATAATAAACATAAAAATGTAATACTCCACTAAAAGGAATACCGAATCAAATTAAGAAGGAAATCTCCACAACAAACTGAAGATCATTGGAGACTTGACGGCCGGTTAGCGAGGTAAGGAAAGCGTCTGAACCAATTTCTTCTCCAGGAAACATAGATTGGGCATCTTAGTGTTGATTCCAACAGATTCCAGCCTAAGCAATATGTAACAGAAGAACACTGTTGAGGCAAAATTAAGCTTAGTTGGCTAGTTTAAGGTAGATGACTTTGAAAGCAGCCTTGTTCACATCAATTCTGTAATCTTTATCCACGAGATGAGATAGTATAGCAATATGAGTCGACTTTGTTTGTCTCTTACTTAACTAACTACCATGCAGGATGGTGTTTGGAAATCCCACGAGAGATACGCCTAATTATAGGGCGTATATATATACATATATATATATATATATAATTGTAGAACCGGAAGTGGAAATTATCAAAAATTAGTATTCTTTGCTCATATTTGCTCAAAAAAGACGATAATTACGAGAGAATAAAGAATAAAACTATAAAAAGAAAGTTTCAAAGTTGTGTGGCTATACTTGACGAAGTGATTATGAGCAGCAATAAATAAATCGTGTACCCAAGGCGTCGCCATCCAGTAAATAATAATAATAATAATAATACTGTCTCTCCACTGTGTGATATATGCATCTAATAAACAAATTAATATGGAATGACTCAACTTGTTCATTGTCTTTTCGCAGAATACGAATTATTAATTAGTCAAAATTGAATTACTTCATGGGTTAATGTAAAATGTTGTTTCTATTTTCAATTTATTATCAATGCAGTGTAGTTCGACAGATGATTCCAACTGATTGCAACATCCATCGAAATCAATATTACAATTCTGTTTATAAATGAAACTTCATCACCATGCAGAAGACATAAATTTATTAGTTGCAGGATTTCACTATATGCTGACATCAGTTAGAGAAGCATTGGATAGCCAGCTGTTTCCTTTGTTCTAATTTGGGACTCTTCATCAGTAAGCACGCACTGAGGTTCGAACCCAAGAATTTCTGGTTACAAGGCTGGCGAGCTCGTAGACCATTCAGCCATTGGGACCCGATCCAATGGCCAGTCCACGAATTCCAACTTCCGCCAATTCATGAAATCATAGCGTGACCACTAACGAATGTCATTGCTGTGTGAGTATTTGTCCTCAGGCCCAACCCGTTGTACCCTACTCGTTACGACTTCCCAATAGAACCCAGGTAACTACCCGCCTATCTGATGAATAGGGCCAGTCACTAGTGGGCATCTCATTGATATTCAAGTATTGGTTTGTAAGGATATAATTGATTCAAATCAACCAAATCTCTACAAATCAATACTTGAATATAAACTTATTATTTATGAATGATATCTCACCATATCCTAACTTTTCTAACTTCAGCTGACAGCTTCAGTCAATGACTGAAATATTTGCCATTGTGTCTGTTACATACAAAACCATTAAATGTAATCAATAGGGTTGTTTCTATTATTAACGAGTAATTATTTAGGCATTATTATTTGTATTATGTGGCAAGCGAGAGTGAGCTTAACCAAGGGGACTGATAAATTTCTATGTGGTGAGAATATTCATCCAGGCATTTCGAAAACAAAAGAAAATTTGATCAAATAATATTCTTTTCGATAATTTCCACTTCCGGTTCTACCGTTATATATATATATACTCTATAATTAGGCGTGTCTCTCGTGGGATTTCCGATTATTCTTCATGTATGGTGGGTTAAGTGAGGGAGAAACAAAGTCCACTCGTAGTTCTATACCGTCTTATCTAGTGGATAAAGAGCACGAGATTGATGTATACAAGGCCTTCGATGTCATCTACCGTATACCAACTAATCTTAATTTCACCTAAATAGTGTTCGTCCATTACATATTCCTGAGACTGACTGTTGGAATCTACACTAAGATGCCTAATCTGCGTATCCAAACGAAATTAGTTGAGATGCCTCCCTTATCCCGTTGACAGACCATCAAGTTTTCAGTGATCCAAAATTTGTTGTAGAGATTTCCGTAATTTTATTTGATATTCTATTTACTATCGCATTTTTATGCTTATTACTTAAACTTGTTCGTCTTTCTTGAACTGTGATAATTCCATTGTGATCTTATTATATCGATAGTATTTAGGCGAAATCATCAATATTGTTAATGACGATTATTCTAGAATATTCCGTGTATATAAATATATAAATGTATATAATTGTAGAGCGGGAAGAGGAAATTATCGGAAAGAATATTCTTTGCTCAGATTTTGTTTTGTCTTCCAGATGTCTGATAGATTCCTACTTCAAACATCCACCTACACTCTCAACGTGCAAGGGATATTAAGTCTTATGCTAACAAGCCGAATTTCTGGATCATTTTGTGTCTGGTTTGTATGGAGATGCGATCTCTTCAAAGTAGTTGTATCCAGTGGGCAATGTTTATTTATGATTTCAATATAGTATGTCTTTGCAATATGGAATATGCTTTTATTTTCCTCAGTTTCTATTCATCTTCCTTTTTCAACTTATTTCTGTGATGCATTATTTTATGTCACGACCGCTTTAGACAGAATTCCCGAAAGTGATAATATTAGAATGAACAACTTTATTCTACCAGGTATCAACGAAATACACTTAACAGGTCTTGTGGATAATTGTCTACACTAAGAAATCTGAATTTCCTTTGATGACTAATTCTGACTCTCAACGGTTCACGACAAAGTCTACCCATATGAAGTGTGATCAAGATTTGACTGGATAGTTGCAAAATAATAATTCAGCACCGAGTGAGAAGTAGACATTTGTAAAAAAATAAATATTTGTAAAATCTCAGTAAAATTGAAATGATTAATTCCAAGGTTTCCTGTGTTCGGCAATCTGGTCCGAACTTCTTCAGGTCAAATTTTGATCACAGTTCATACAATTTTTTTGTTTATTATACCTGTTGATACCTGTTTCATATGTTTAGACAAAGAATTTAAAAATAAGAGATGTTCCTTTTATATATAAACCTATGTTATGTTAATTTCGATTAATTTCCCTGAAGAAGCTCGGACCAGATTGCCGAACACAAGAAACGTTGGAATTACTCATTTCAATTTCGCTGAGATTTTACAAATATAATTTTTTTTACAAATGTATGCATTCTTTCAAATAAAGTATAATTATATTTTAATAGTTTACACACAATGATAAGTTTTGTTATTGGTAATATTTCGAGCATTCTTTGTTTGTTTTATGTACATTTTATTGTTTTCTTGTTTAGACAAAATTCCCTGTCTCACATCGTTGTTTGCTGTCGATCAAGTACCGGGCTGGAAAGTCAGACCATCCACTGTTTAAAGTTGGTGACTGATAAACGATACTCGTGATCACTGTGTCTGGTACCAACTCAAGCATCCTTATCAAATCAACAGAAACGTTTTCTAAATATAAAACAATTAAACAAAGTGAACTTTCGTTAGAACAATATTTTGCAGAGTTAAGAAAGTTCTTTCTACACACAAAAAGTCAATATGATAAAGCAACTGATAAGTTGAACTACCTTCGAAATCCTCATATAAATAACAGTCAGATTCTAGTGGTTGAAGAAGATATTGAAACTGTAGAATAAGTTCAGAGAGACAATAAGAAAATCCCCTAATGAGAGTCCCAGCTTTTGTGGAACTCTTTATTACTTAGACTCAGAGATCACTCTGTTTACATTAAACACAGTGACCAAGTAAAAATTAATGAAGTAGGTTACTGCGATGATAATTTTAATGATTGTGTTAGGACAGACAATCTCCTTTTGGTCGTGATTTATGCCTGTATTGTCATCAGAATCTTACTGGGCATTTTTCAGTTCGCTTGTTTATGGCCTACTTTTTGGAGCGTTTGCGATTTTATTCAACCAATCGGATTGCTTCATTTGTGGCTTAAATTCCTGAGGTTTCGTAAATGTGATAAACTATGTATATAATCTAATAAACATTGTTTTTGTTGTTATCAGTAGCAGTCGTTTTTCCCACTCTGGATTTTGTGTTATTTAATTTCAAGTGATCAGCTGATTATAGTATCGTCTTCTGGCTGCGCATGCTAGTCAAGTTAGACGAACCAGAACCCAGTACTATTTCTTCATAACAGACTGCTACTGGTTTCCGTTTTGTAGGGTAATTTTTAAAAAATGACTTTGATGGTAATACTTATACAGAATCCGTCAAAATGCTGCATGTGCAACTGATAAGATTTATCAATAGTATATAAAGAGACATTCATAGGCATTAAAACATCCAATAGCAGGGAGATAGATTTGGTTTCATAGAAGGTGAATGATACAGCGTTGTGGAGATAAATGGAAGATCTGAAAGGAACATAAAGAAACACAATATGAAGGAAGGGCAGATCTGTGCAAATGGTCTGTTGGAGATGAAGTGTACATAATTTCGCTACATGCAGATACATTCCTCTACCAAGTCATTCATCTTCTACCGTTGCAATTGGTGTCACTGCCTCTAGGCAATGAAGATTCCATGGCCGGCTGCTTTCGAGGAAGGAGATATTCGGAGCTTATTGAGGGACTTTGAAGCCGTCGCCGAATTGGTTGTCATCAAGTGTCCGACGGCGAAGGCGGTCGTTCTGGGGACGCCGCTCAAAGGCTGAGCAAAGGTGGAGTATAACAGTGTGGGGTGGTTTGGTGGGATGAAGACCTAGAAGGCATTGGCTGAAGGGTTAGCGGCAGTATCCGACGGACAGACAGCTGGTGATGCAGCAGTTCCGTGCCGCAAAGCTGGGACCAGATGCAGACCCGCGAGTGTCGGCAGAGAAGCTGACGAATTTACTACGTCGTGTACTCCTCAAAATGGACGAACGTTTCTTTACATGCTAGTGATAGATCAGTAGCGGTAAATAATTCCCCAAAATTATTGACCACAGCAATCATCACTGAACATTGGATGCTGACCCTCACTGTAAGATGAATTCCATTCCCGTCCTTAAATCAAGTCAACCTGTCCCGGATCAGCCTAGCATTGTTGCAACACAATTATCCATGCCCAACGTGTCTATCCCACCTTGTTTAATTAACTGTGTATGTGTGTTTTTACTTCGATCCTTTTAGTCAGACAGTTGAACTCATGACCCAATCAGAGTATTTTTGTGAACTGTTATTTTGCTGCCCCATGTCTTATTTTGTATTATTCTGTTGAGTTTATCTTATTTATTGATTGGTTAAGTAGCCAATTAAATTCTATCTTTGTGCCTATGCTTTGTCTATCTCTTACTTGGGTTCATTCTTCTACTGACTGCTTACCTGAACGGTCGTGTCTGATCCGGCTAGTTCGTAATTTTGGCTTTAACGTTATTCCGCTCTGATAGCGGTTCCTTGCTTTCTGTTAATCATTGTGTATTGTACTCCTGAAACCGTTAAGGTTTGTTGTATATATATTAATTGATTTGTTTATTAATAGTACCGTAGAAACAGTGACCGGCTTCTTGTTTGTTCTGGACCGGGATAGCCTATATCTACGCGTGACTTAATTTCAAGCGATATTGCGCTTACAGTACTTAACGTCTAGAGTTAAAGTTTGCCGGATCAGCCCTTGACGGAAGAGACCGTACTGAACTGGTCAGTACTTAACGTTCAAAGCAGCAAAAGACCGTACTGAACTGGTCAGTACTTAACGCTCAAAGCCGGAAAAGACCGTACTGAACTGGTCAGTACTTAACGTATAGAGTTAAAGTTTGCCGGATCAGCCCTTGACGGAAGAGACCGTACTGAACTGGTCAGTACTGAACGCCTTGACTGAAGAGACCGTACTGAACTGGTCAGTACTTAACGCTCAAAGCAGGAAAAGACCGTACTGAACTGGTCAGTACTTATCGCCTTGACGGAAAGGACCTTACTGAACTGGTCAGTACTCAACGTTCATCCAGAAGAAACTTTGGTGAATTGGCAGCACGCAACGTTGTTGAAAATAAATTTTTCTTTGGAACGATGCAAACCAGATCAGGGAAGCAAATTTTGGAGCAGCAGTTGGAGAGTCGGCAAGTCCCCGTTTGCATAAATGATCATGTTGATAACCTTTCGTGCCCCGGCTCTCATGTCAGTAGTTCGAAACCATCATTATCGCGAGTAACTAGTGCTAAGTCGTCGCTACTAAGGGCGCAGCTAAAGGAGAAACAGCTTCGAGAGGAGTTAGAGTTAGAGAAAAAGTTGCTAAAGGCTAGACATGATGTCGAAATGGCCGAGCTGCTTGTGAAGTTAGCCGTGGAGGACAAACGGAAAATTGGAAATACGAAAAGAGACACTGTCAACTACGCTCGAATCAGCGAAGAGAGTATCAAAGACGACATCAGAAGGCCATATGAAGCTGAGTTTAGGGATACTGAAGAAAACGAACACTCATTTTCTATCGAAGATCCTAAGGCAATCGAGTTGGTTACTCAAAGCACCGTCTTAGAAAAGGGGCATTACATCATTTCCTTGCCATGGAAAGATCCAGCAAAGGTAACGGACAATAATTATGTGGTTGCCATAAATCGGCTACTCAGTCTGAAATGGAGGTTATCGCGTGACAAGAACCTTTCAGCACGATATGTGGATGGTATAAATACGATGTTAAAAAATGGTTATGCCCTTCCGGTACCCCTAGAGCAGCTAGCAGCCAACTATCGCCCGAGGTGGTATCTTCCACATCATCCCGTAAAGAAACCGAAAAAGCCAGATAAACTCAGAATAGTTCTAGATCGCGCCGGAACCTTTAGAGGCTATTCTTTGAACGATAAGCTATATGAAGGACCTGATACGATTACCGAGCTTGTTGGTGTTCTGTTGCGCTTTCGAGGAAAGCCTATTGCTGTAGTCGCGGACATAGCTGATATGTTTATGCAAGTGAAAGTGCCACTAAACGATCGACGAGCATTACTATTTCTGTGGTGGAAAAATGGTTTTCTAGACGAAGAGCCGCAGGAGTTTCAGATAACAGCGCATCCGTTCGGGGCAACTTCATCACCCTTCTGTGTGAACTTCGCGTTGAGAAAGGCAGTAGAGGGCTTTGGTTGCTTATATCCGGAAACAGTAAGAGAGCTGGGCACGAGGGTTATACGGTGTAACATGATTCATAAAATCCTAGTCGGATTTTGGGGGCCGGTGTAAGATGAATTCCATTCCCATCCTTAAATCAAGTCAACCTGTCCCGGATCAGCCTAGCATTGTTGCAACACAATTATCCATGCCCAACGTGTCTATCCCACCTTGTTTAATTAACTGTGTATGTGTGTTTTTACTTCGATCCTTTTAGTCAGACAGTTGAACTCATGACCCAATCAGAGTATTTTTGTGAACTGTTATTTTGCTGCCCCATGTCTTATTTTGTATTATTCTGTTGAGTTTATCTTATTTATTGATTGGTTAAGTAGCCAATTAAATTCTATCTTTGTGCCTATGCTTTGTCTATCTCTTACTTGGGTTCATTCTTCTACTGACTGCTTACCTGAACGGTCGTGTCTGATCCGGCTAGTTCGTAATTTTGGCTTTAACGTTATTCCGCTCTGATAGCGGTTCCTTGCTTTCTGTTAAGCATTGTGTATTGTACTCTTGAAACCGTTAAGGTTTGTTGTATATATATTAATTGATTTGTTTATTAATAGTACCGTAGAAACAGTGACCGGCTTCTTGTTTGTTCTGGACCGGGATAGCCTATATCTACGCGTGACTTAATTTCAAGCGATATTGCGCTTACACTCACTGTTTAAGTCAACTTGTTCAGTTGAAGGCTTCCGGTCAAGCATCCATGCCATTTGGCACTCCATCGTGTCACGTTCGTGCACGATCACTAGCTAGCTAAGCATTCATCTCGGTCTACGATTTGGTCCAGAAATATATCTCGTACTTTGGACGATCAAATAGTGTCTTTTGCTTTGTCTTTGGTACACGAGGAACGAATACTATGGAAGTTGTTGGTATTGGATCTTGCGTAAGTATACTCCGTACAATTCGCGAACGTCGATACCGTCAGCCTCTAAACTAGTGAGCCCAACCGCGAACTTCATCATTGGTAAATACGTAGACAAATACGGTGAGTTCGTTCCATTTTGTATTTGTTCCTGTCCTGTTTTCAAACTATATATATTCCGTCATGAGTGATCATACTCCTAAGGTCATTCGTATTCTCTCAACTGCCAAAACCATTCAGCTCGTACCATTTTGGCCAGATAATGTTGAAACATGGTTTCAGATGGCTGAGTCTGGTTTTAGCGAACATGGGTTAATTAATCAACGTTCACAGTTCCTTGCAGTTATTCACTCCCTACCACGGGAATTCAGCAAGTGAGTAACTGTGCAGATGTCGAGTCCAGAGCTAAGTTACTCGTACGAGCTGCTCAAAGCATCCCTCCTCAGGAGAAACGTTCACACGGATGGACAGCGTCTGGACGAATTATTTCGTAACGTCGAGTTAGGGGATCAGTCAGCCGTGAGCATGCTAACAAAAATGAGAGAAGTTATTGGCCGACGTCAGTTTGACGAAGGACTTTTCCGAGAATGATTCTTATCCAAACTGACAGAGTCAGTACAGACTGTACTTGTGACAATTACGGGTGTTATCATAGACGACTTAGCTGTTTCTACTGATAAAATTCTAGTAATAACTAAATGGCCAGTAACCGAAATATGCTTAGTTTCCAAACAGACTTTGAGTAGGGATACTGCAGTGATAGAGTTGTGCAACTCCATCCAGCGGATGCTTAGGGCAAACATGCCTTGTAATTCCTCCTACCGTCGTCCTAACTCCCTCAACGGTGAAACTCACGTGGTAGATCTAAGTCCAAGCCACATTCACTTAAAAACCCTGACTGGTGTTGGTATCACAACACTAATGGCAGGGAAGCGAAATGTTGCCGAAAACCTTATAATTTCGGCAATGTCTCAAAGTCTGTGGGAAACTATCCCACCGGCAAGCGTTAGCGGCAACCGCCGCCGCCTACTTTACATTCATGATGTGGCCAGCCAGACCCGATATTTAGTCGGCACAGGCACCAAAGTCAGCGTCAGCAGATCGACAGAAGGATCCTACCTTCAACTTACAGGCTGCAAATGGAAAACCAATTGCAACCTTTGGTAGGAAATATGTCTATCTGAACGTAGGTTTACGCAAACCTGTTCAGTACATTTTCCTTCTCGCTGACGTCACAATGCCCATCATTGGCACGGATCTACTTAATCATTGTGATTTTCTCGTAGACGTCCGCCAAAAACGACTGAGTGACAATACTACTAGATTGTCTATCAAAGGCATCGCCTACATAGGCCTCGGCTTGTCACTCGTTAAGATGAAGGCAATCCTTGATCCAACTTTTCAACCGATTGTTGATAAACATCCGGAACTTAGTTGCCTGTCTAACGATCTCACGTGCATAACCAGTAATGTTATGCATCACATCATAACCTCAGGACAACCCGTAACATCTATAGCACGACGACTTACTCCCAACAAACTTAGAAATGAGTTCGACCATATGCTCACACTTGTCATCATTCTGCCACCGAATAGCCCATGGACATCCCCACTGCACATGGTACCAAAAAAGGATAGCAACGATTGGCAGACTCTGGTGATTACCGGCGAGTGAACGCCAAAACAACCCCTTATTGCTATCCATTGCCTCACATACACGACTTGACAGCATCTTTGTTCTCTATAACCGACTTGGTGAAAACGTATAACCAAACCCCGATAGCAACGGAGGATATTCCGAAAACGGCTATTATTACGCCCCTCGGACTTTTTGAATTTCTACATATGCCATTTGGCCTCCGGAATGCAGCACAAACATTTCAGCGCTTCATCAACGAAGTATTTCACGGTCTCGACTTTGTATACGCATACTTAGACGACTGCCTCATTGCCAGTCCAGACAAGGAAACTCACCTTAGACACTTGGACTTGGCACTTGAAAGGTTACGCCAACATGGTGTTACCATTAATATTCAAAAGTGCCAGATAGGCGTTGGCTCATTCGACTTTCTGGGCCACACCCCTGACTGCAAGAGTATTCGCCCACTGGCTAGTAAAGTTGAGGCGATACTGAGCCACAGACACTGAAAAGTCTTCGCACTTTCAACGGCTTGGTAAGTTATCACTGACGATTTATTCTCAACTGTGCCCCTCTGATTCAGCCGTTAATCAGACCTTCTTCGAGGGAATAACAAGTCTTTCGAACTCGACGCCTCTGCTCGAAATACTTTCACTCAGGTTAAAAAGCTATTGCGGATGCCACATTTCTAATGCATCAGGATCCAACGGCTCACTATGGGCACTTAGAGACTGATAGAAGAGAGAGGGATGGTGAAACAAAAGATTCTCCATTCCACCGACGAGCAACAAAAACAGCATTTGAATGCAAGCTACAAGACACTGAACAAAAGAGTAAAGAAGAGTGCCAGGGAAGACAAAAGAAAATATTATGAAGCTATGGCGAGTGAAGCAGAACAAGTTGCAGGCAAAGGAGACCTCGCAACACTCTACCAAACAACTAGGTACCTATGGGGCAAACGTTTGACACAGAGTAAGCCGGTGAAGGATGGCAATGGAAAGTCAATCACCAAAGAAGTGGAGCAAAGGAAACACTGGGATGAACACTTCAAAAAACTCCTAAATCGACCACCACCTACAACGCGCCCAACAATACCAACAACGGAGACAGAGCTACCAGTGAACACCAACCCCCCGACGAAATCAGAAGTCCTGAAGGCAATCAAGATGCTAAAAGCTGGAAAAGCAGCAGGACCAGATGGAATCCCAGCAGAAGCATTGAAAATGGATCCAGAGACAACAGCGGACTTGATGACGCCACTACTGGAGAAGGTGTGGAAAGAAGGCAAAGTACCCGAGGATTGGAAGAAAGGATACTTATTCAAACTACCAAAGAAAGGAGACTTAAGTCAATGCAAGAACTGGCGCGGAATTATGCTCCTGTCCATCCCAACCAAAATACTAAGCCGCATCATCCTGGAGAGAATCAAACATGCCCTGGATGAAAAACTTCGACCGGAACAGGCTGGATTCAGGAGAAACAAGTCATGTATTGATCAGATCGCCACATTACGGATCATCATTGAACAAAGCTTGGAATGGCAGTCACCTCTCTATCTCAACTTCATTGACTTTGAAAAGGCCTTCAGCAGACAGCGTCGATCGAGAGGTGATTTGTAAACTACTTCGCTACTGCGGGGTGCCACCGACAATTATACATCTCATCCAACAGCTGTACGACAATGCTGCATGCCAAGTAATCCACAACGGGAAGCTTACGGAATCCTTCGAAGTGAGGACAGGAGTAAGACAAGCTGGCTGCCTACTATCGCCAATGATTTTCCTGATTGCAGTAGATTGGATAATGCGATAGACAGCGGGCAATGAGGAAACAGGCATAAAATGAACTCACACAAAAAACTTGGAGGATCTGGACTTCACCGATGATATATGTCTGATTTCCCACAAACTGGAAGATATGCAAGCGAAAAGCAACAAGTTGGCAGAAGAAGCATCAAAGATAGGACTTCAGGTGAACATAGAGAAAACAGAGGTGATGAAGATTCCTGGGCAACACCACCGACAGCAACAACAACAGACAACAATCAGCATAAATGGGAGGAACCTGAAAGAAACAACCTCCTTTACCTACCTGGGAAGCATCGTCTCAACTACAGGCGGAACTGACGAGGATATCAAAGCAAGAATCGGAAAAGCAAGACAAGTTTTCACTACTCTCAAGTCTGTGTGGAGGTCAACAGCACTCAGCATCAAAAATAAGATCCGGATTTTCAACTCCAATGTGAAGTCAGTGCTACTTACTATACGGATCAGAGACTTGGCCAGCGCGTCATAAAGAGCATCTCAAACAAACTACAGACCTTCATTAACAGTTGTCTTCGCTCAATACCACTCAAGATCAGATGGCCGGCCAGAAAAGATCAGCAACAGGGATCTCTGGCAATGAGCGAACCAACCAGGAACCGATTGTGAAACAAATAGGCAGGAAGAAATGGAGGTGGATTGGTGCCATACTCTGAGGAAGCCATCAAGTGACATCACTAGACAAGCCCTCGAGTGGAACCCGAACGAAGGGAAGCGGCGAGTTGGTCGTCAGTGCAAGGGTGACTTGGAGGAGGTCATGTGAAGAGGAGATGAAAGCATGTGGGCAGACTTGGAGCCAGGTGAAGACTCTAGCAGAGAACCGAACACAATGGAGACGTGCGCGGCTGAAGCCCTATGTTCCTCTAGGAATTAAAAGAAACAACAATAATAATAAGGATTCAACGGCACCGTTAAGTATCTTGGTTGATCCATCAGGCACTGAAATCGGCGCAGTTCTGCAACAACTAGTCAACAGAAAGTGGCAACCACTCGCCTTTATCTCGCGGCGCCTTGAATCAGCAGAAGCGAAGTACAGCATATTCCGCACAGAACTTCTGGTTATGTACAGAGCTATACGTCATTTTTGACATTCAGTGGAGGGTCGTGAATTGATAATTTTCACAGGCTGCAAACCTCTGACGAACTCTCTGAACTCAACTTCAGATGAGCATCCACCTAGAGAATCACGACAACTGGACTACGTTTCACAGTTAACATCGGATATTCGCTATGTATGCGGCGTGAACAACTCTGTGGCAGATGCCTTGTCGCGCGTTTGTTCCCTCACCAAAATAGACGACGTAGACCTTATGAAACTGGCTCGTTTTCAAAAGCAAGATACTGAGGTTCAACATGAGTTGTCGAAAACAACATTGCAATTAGCCGAGAAATCCTTAGGAATGGTAAGAGATACTATTCTATGTGACATTTCGAAGAGTACTCCTCGCCCCATCGTGCCTAAAAGTTATCACCATAACGTCTTCAATACGTTGCATGGCTTATCCAGCCCAGTTATTCGAACTACTGTCAAGTCCGTAACTAGTCGGTTTTGTTGACCTGGTATTAATAAGGAAGTAAGGGAATGGGCACACACGTGCTTAGCTTGCCAAAAGTGCAAGGTAGCGTAACACACCAAAAGCCCCCTTGGTACCTTTCTTATTCACGCCGTCCGTTTCGAACACGTTCATATAGATTTGGTTGGACTCCTTCCGGAATCCCATGGATATACCTATATTTTTACCTGCATCGATCGCTTCACACGATGGCTAGAAGCAGTAGCCCTCAAGGATGTATCTGCTGAAACAGTTGCGCGTGTCTTTGTCGAACGATGGATCGCAAACTCTGGGTGCCCATTCTCCATAACAACTGATCGTGGGCGGCAGTTAGAAAGCGGCTTATTCTTCACCCTGACTAAATCATTGGTTGTATGCGTTTTAGAACAACAGCCTACCATCTTCAAGATAGTGGTATGGTAGGACTTTTGCACCGACAGTTGAAAGCTTGGTTATCAGATGCAAACTATGCACATTGGACTGAATCACTAGTGCTAGTTCTCCCAGGGATATGAAACGCCTTGAAAACCGATGCTGGTTTTACTACCGCCAAGCTAGTATATGGCACAACACTGCGACTGTCAGGTGAGTTTGTTTCTCCCTCTACGGAAGGTAGAGGGAAGCACAAGCAGTAGATCACGCCTATTACGTCAGCAGGCTTACAAACGCAATGCGTCCAGTTAAACCTGCTCCCCTTCGACCACAGTCCATAGACGTTTTGTTCACCCATGTTTGAAAACCTCTTCACATTATTTGGTCGTCGTGACTCTGTGCGTCGCCCTCTGGAACCGCCCTACGACGGACCATATAAAGTCATTAAACGTATGGATAAATTCTCTGTTTAGACAAAAAAGTCCGCGAAGACACAGTCAGCATCGAGCGTCTGAAACCGGCTTACTTAGAAGGAAATCCTATTGGCCTAGAGCTGAGGGTTCCCAATATTCCACAAGTAACCGAATATCCTTTAGTCGTCGAAGAACTCACTGGCACGGCGAAATCCACTGAACCTTCTGTCGAGACTTCATAGAAAACGCGTTCTGGACGTAACGTAAGATTCTCAGAATATCTTCACACCTATATCACATAACTAAGTGGTGCGATTCATCCAACTCATTCGTTTGTGGTATTAATTATTTTTTCTTTTCAGACACATCAGTTTTTTATATAGCATCACTAAACACAAGTAAAAATTTTTTCTATAACCGTACATGTTACATGCACTAAAAAAATTAGGTGTATACTTTTTCAGTGTTCTGAACTTTGCATTATTTTACTGTATGGTAGATGCACATCATTTTTAAAACGTTAATGTGGTACATTTTCCTCAACAAGGTTCCTAGCATTCTTGTTTTCTTTTCCAGGTGCAACGGGCACTGGACAATAAGCAAACGAAGCACGAGGTCAAACGGACATAGTTCACCGAAGCGATGTAGAGACACCCTGTTAGCATAGGTAGACAGACCAGTAGGCACTCCACCAAGCCACTCGGAAGAGTTTTTCTACCCAAAGGGAACCATCGAGTTTTTCTACTTCCGGCTGGTTCTGTCTTAGGGTCCTCACAACCCCACCAGAGGGGATGAGATATAGCGGTAAATAATTCCCCAAAATTGTTGACCACAGCAATCATCACTGAACATTGGATGCTGACCCCCACTGTTTAAGTCAACTTGTTCAGTTGAAGGCTTCCGGTCAAGCATCCATGCCATTTGGCACTCCATCGTGTCACGTTCGTGCACGATCACTAGCTAGCTAAGCATTCATCTCGGTCTACGATTTGGTCCAGAAATATATCTCGTACTTTGGACGATCAAATAGTGTCTTTTGCTTTGTCTTTGGTACACGAGGAACGAATACTATGGAAGTTGTTGGTATTGGATCTTGCGTAAGTATACTCCGTACAATTCGCGAACGTCGATACCGTCAGCCCCTGAAGATCTTCCAGTAGCACATGCCGTTATAATATCTGAGAAGTTTGGGAAAGAACTCAGAAATCCCTTTAAAATTGCTGGAAGACATTCGACGTGTGATGGATGTAGTGGTTGGCTGTTTCAGTTATTGTATTGTTTAAAAATTCATCAACATTTATTTCTGTTTATTGTATGTATGTAACAAAATTATTTCCACCCAACGTGAGTTTCTAGATTCTACAGACTTTGTGCTGTTGCTTGATTCACTGGTATTTGGCCAGTACGGATTACTATTGGTAATAAGTATTACAATTCTTTTGTCACGCGACCCTGATGCTTTTTCTCTTTGAGGTACTCCGAGAAAAAGTCAACTTCCAGGATGTGGCAGCCGAGGATTAACAACCGCCCGTAAATTTCCGTACGCACACCTTCAGTCAAAACATACGGGATGAATGAAGCTTTACTGGCGTTACTCGAACATTAACATCGAATTCCTTCATTTTCGAATAATTTGGAAATATATTAGACCGTTGACACAATTTTAACACTAAGTAATGCCACGGTCTAAAATCTGTCTTTGGAGGACGAAAAATAAATTCACTGAAACAGTGAAGATGAAAATAATGAATCTTCTTTGGAATGCTTATTTCTCTCTACTGCTGGAGAGAAATGTACAAGTTTGCGGTAAACTGATGTGTGAAGGAAGAAGAGGACAGTGGTAGCGTAGTAAAGTAGTGGTGAATTTCTATGATTTCTCACTATCCCACTTGTATACGTAGATCGTAAAACAAATGCATCTATAATACACTGGGGAAATTCATGAAGGTGAGTGGTAACTCGCTCACCCGGTAAATTGGAGTTAATACTCTACGGACTAGTCATAGATTCCTCTGAAACGTTTGCTTGGTGCCCTTTGATTCCATAACGTTCTCATAGTATTTGCCCCGTGATAAGCTGTTTCTTTAGGTGTATAACTCTATCTTTCAAACGTTAAGAGTTGTCAGAGGTTTTCTTCCCTAGAATCAGTCTCCAGCTTTTATCTTCAAGAATGTTGTATCAGGTTAAAAAGTACTGTGGCAAATGAACCACTGAATTTATTTGCGCATGGCCTCATTTGCGGAACATCACTTTTTACGTCGATGGCCTAAGCTGAGAATGCGTAGATGAGTGCCTACGTCGTTTGATATGCTCTCGCATAACCTCGGTCTGTTACTGTATAATTTCTATTTAGTTAAGCACGCGTCTATAAAAACACCACAAATGCGGTATCATCCTCCGTATATTTGCCAATTTGACTGATTTTTCGTACAATTGTAGTGGAAGATAATCCCCTAAAATTATTAGCCACAGCATTCAACACTCGATATTACGTGATGTCCTTCATTGATTAAGACAACTTGTTTAGGCAAAGGCTCAGAGTCAAGCATCCACGCCAACTGACACGCTGTCGTTTTGTGTTCGGTTGTTCGTGCACAATACACAAACACCTAAATAACCATCATCACAGTACGATTCATATGTCAAGTTATATCTCGTATTTTGGACGATCAATTCAGTGTTTTGGTTTGTCTTTAGTCAATGCGGAATGAAAACTATAGGACTTGTGGGTATAAAATCTTGTGTCAGTAAACTTCCTATTATCCGTGTAATTCCACGGCCCCAGCCTCTATACATGCATTTCTCTTTGTGAATTTGAATATTGCAAACACGACTGTTTATTCAGGATTAGTATTTGCCGCAGTGTATTTCATCCTCTTTTGATCAATTCCGTGCAGGATAAAGAATTTATGAAGTTTATATACAGAACAATGAGAGCATGTTTGCGAAAGTCACAAGATGCCAGCTGACAGGGCATTCTAAACTTAATAGGCTTGCACTTATATAAAAAAGATGAATGCTTCAGTGCAACGACAGAGGGGTTGCATAATAAAAACAAGAGGTGAGTGACAGGATGTGTAGCTAAGACGTTCAGTAACAAGGCGATTACTTTACCCAAGTCAGAGAAACAGGATACTAGCAAAATGATATGGTGGCGAAGTTAAGAAAGATTAAAGCCAGAAGATACTCAAGTGAGCGGAAAAGACAGGAAGCAGAGGAAAGAATGGCATATATCTTCTTCCTCTTAAATAAAAAATTGGATATTACGCCTCTGATAGTAATTTCTTCGGTAAAGTTCAGGGCAATAAAAACATTCCACCCAATGGAAATTCTCTGGAATTCATGATGTCGAACTCATGACCTACATTGACGAGATGTCTGACAATGGCAATAGTGAAGGCGTTTGTTCACTTCAGGTGTGGCCTTTCCAGCCAGTGTTCAAAGAGACGAAAGTGTGATCTTCTCTCTGCTCTCCCAATATAACCGCTACTGCAGGAACATGCAAATTTTTACAGACAATTATAGCTAACATAAAAGGGCATCTTTCAACTTTTGACTGCATCCGAAAGAACGCCGTTCGATAAGTGGGAACTAACTTAGTTTCACTATATAATCTTGCTAGCAAGGTATTCAGTCTTCCGTTTACTATTTCTGCAACAATATCACCTTTAAAATTGAGTTGAAACTTTCGTCTTCCATACTAGTTAGTAAATTTCTGAGGGTAACCTCTGTTTTCCAACATCTTTTCGAGAACCGGAAATTACTTCTCTAATTTTTGTGTAGAGGATACTCTCCTAGTCGTGTAAAACAGAGTTCTGAACGATGATCGTTTTACAACTATTTAAACGAAATCTGCTGAAATTTAGGCATTGTACATTTCATGTAGGCTTTCGGCTAATCGATATCTATAGACTACCATCTTCCCAGCACTGCACAGCGGCGGCAAGATTCTGAAACTTCAGGTGAATTTCATCTTCCATTTTTATTAGTATATGTGTGTTTTTCTCTGATTAATATGTGCAGCTGAGTCGTATGTTTGATTTTAGCATAATACTAACTTGCTAGTGACAAATCAACGATATATATTTGTTTTATAGTTTGAAGGCTTGAAATTTGTTCTTTCAAGCCTAGACATACATGGGTTTTTCTATTGGAGAGCTTATTGGATAGACCTTGGTTGCACTAACCCCTGTAGAGTGCCAGTTGCTAACCTGCTCTTTCTCCATTTCTTATCGCCTCTGAATTGCTGGGGAATAGAAACTGTCGTAATTCCACTCAAAATGGAAGAGTCCCTGTGGCCAGTGGCATGACAATTACTGCCTACAACCGAAGGGTATTTTATCTCAACAGTGAACCCCATGGTTCATCCTGTTTTTTCTATCGTAGTTGATCCAAACCCTGCTGTTTTTGTATCGCTGTCACAGCACCATCAGTTGTTGGCGGATGCTTGCAAGCGCAAGTGGATCGATTCTTTCATATAACTCTCAGGCCAATGTTTATCTCGCCCGACACTTCTGGTCTTCATGCCTCTGATATCAATTACTTTAAGGAGATTTTTGAGTCCATATTTGTTGTACCTTGTGGGACCTCTATCATTGTGCATGTCATAATGATGGCTATCTCCAGAAAAACCTCAAACCACCAACTGTGACTCCGAACGTATGCCCGAGATGAGATTATCAGACCACCTTATTTCCCATTGTATCAAAATCTGCATATGGTGCCCACATGGTGCAAATGGAGGCCATATTGTGAATACCGAATTTTCAGCGATCAAACCGTACCACATTGTTATTTAGCCCTACACTTAAACGACTTGAATAAATCCTGTATTCACTAAATCTGTCAGTGTACCATGATGATATCTCGAAGATCGCAGTCATTTGAGTTTTAAGTATTTTCAAGTTTCTCTGCATATTATATCGCGTACTCAGAGCTACGCGTATATTCCAGCATTTTATTTTTATATCTCGCTTGAAACAGATTTCGATTCAGCATTTCTTGAAGATATTGTGATGCCTATTCGAGATTAAACTCGTCAGAATCATGTTAAACATATCTTCAATACTATGTCGGAATAGGGGGAATCAGATAATGTGACGAAGTGCAAACTGGAGTAAAATCACATAGTTTCCCAGCATATGGAACAAGTGAACATGCTTCAGGAGAGAAGGGGTGTCAACATTTTCGCATAGTACGCTGAATACTCTAAAAGTTCCTATCATCTGACTCCTGTAGTATTTGTTCGACTTAGACATAAGACAAATCAAAACACCAAATTGCTCAGTCCAGATACGAGGTATATCTTGGGATAAGAATCATCCTGTGGTGATGATTGCTTAGGTAGTCATTGATTGTGCACGGACGACCGGATGTAATACAACAGCGTACTTGTTGTCATGGATGATTGGCCGTATAACTCCAGCCTAACGAGTTGACTTTAATGGTGAATGTCAGCATTGAATGTTGGGCGAAGACTGTTGTAGTTTAATAATCCTGAGGAACTATTTACCTCCAAAACTCTCCAGCCCCCATAGTGGTATCGCGAAGACACAAAGAAGAAACCAGACGGAATTATAAAGCTTATGGAGGTAGTGATGACAGGGAGTTGCCTGTTGTTCGTCAGCTTGTGATATTGTTGCACTTGTACATCACTTCGTTGATATTCATCCGTTATAAATGGTTTGTTTCTAGTCTAGGGAACATGTACCGTGATAAAAGTCAATTAATTTGTGATGAGTGCAGTGAAGAATAGATTGTATGTATACACGAAAGTACCATAAGCATAATACATGTTTTTTAAGAGCAAGGGTAAGTACTTATCATGTTGCATATAAGTATGATTAGTCTAAGTGAATCTCACCGACAGTCATGAACGTGTTTATCACTGTGTTTCAATAGAGACAGATTGACACCATTCCAAATGACTTTGGTGTAGTGGTTTGGCTAATGAGGTCTGACTTGACTACGTGATGTGCGCAATCGTATTTGAAAAAGTCGAGACAGCACTCGTCGTAATAATACTTTTTCCAATTTGAGGAAATGTGCCACCGAAAAACTCAAATTCACTCTCATTTGTGAGAAAATGGAAAATTTCGTGCTGTAAGTTAGACAGACAAAAAGATATGTTATGAACCTTCTTACGTTAGATGAAATTCGTGGAAGTGAATGATATTGGACATTGTATATTGTGCAATACGCGAGGGGTTTTCAGCGCTGTGTTTGAAAGAGGCTAGGTTGGAACTTTTGTCTGCTATCAGAATGCAGTCTCATACGGGGGATGTAGTTACCAAGCCAGTTGGACAGCGCCTGCGTTATTCCAGAGCAGAAGTTTTAGCTCGTTATGATTATGGAAAGACTATAGCCGTAGAATATGATTCCTTGGATGCAATAACAAAAGCGGTCGTAAGTGCCTGCTACTTTTTAAAAAAGCAGTTATGAAAAGAAGGTTGATTAAGTTAAATATTCATAAATAGAAAACTACATTTTACTTCTAGGAAGTTTAGTATCATTTTAACACAATCATTCGGTTTCATTTTTGAACACACGTATCCGAAATATCGTTGTTTACCGATTTTTATAGTTGTTTCAGCGCCATAGTAGCCTAGGATTACTACTCATAGTTAAATATTTCGGTTACTAAGTAGGTAGCAAGTCAAAGACTGTCCACTAACTATCTTATGGATTTAATCTCAGTAAAATGGTATTTACATTCATGCAAGAGAAAGCAATGTGATTATTATAAAGTCTTGGTGAAAAGACGAATATAGTACGTTACATGAGCTGCTGAAGATGCATATTTTATGCTCATTCATTAACACGACCGCTTGCTCATGATTAAATTTATCGTGGCTGTGATTATAACATGCGGTTCTTTCTGTCCACCCTTTTCTCTTCATTTAATACTTTGGTCTTCAGTTTATAGTCCCTCTTTATATGACAAATACCTGAAGACTCAGTTATTTCACCAAGCATACCAAAGTTTGTGGTGCATGTATATGTGTATAGTGTTAATGAATTAGATCTTAGTTTCCTGAAAAGCATGTTTGCATCCAGAAGACCAACTCAACCTGTAAAACGCTTTGTGAACTTTCGAATGCTTATTTGTAGGGCACCAGTGCTTTGAAAGTCAAAAAAAAGTCAAAAATTACCTGTCTATAAAACAGTGAAGAATTAAATTGTTTCATGAGGAACGGCATTAACCGACTATTTATTGGTCTTCAAATCTGTTCACTTGTGATTATGAAGCCATGGAGTGTCTAGTCTACCAATAAAGATATCCTGTTTGTGTTTAGTGAATGGGTTGAATAATAATTTACCTAAACATCTTGGTGACACTTATCTTAGTGTAGACAGTTGGTAAACTACAGACAAAAAGTTAGCAAGAGACTTTGCTGCTTTATTGAAACTGTTTGACTCATGAGAATAGATTCCTTTGCCTTCCGAACACAAGAAAAGGGGAAAGCGTAATAACCATGAACTGATTAGAGGTCTTGGTAATGACACTAGACGATAGCAGATGATAAAGGCAAAGAGAATAGAATAGATATCAATGAAAGGTAATTCACGTCAGCTGTTAAGGTGCGTAAAAGTGATAAACTTTTTAGTTAAATGGCTTGTAACGAAGATGAGACTTCTTCGAACAGACTGCTGAGATGTTACGTGAAACACTGTACAGCGGCCGACTTGCACTTCCACATCTCTCACTCACCTAAGTGGCGCGTGGTTATCAAATGCTTTGGCTAAATTTAAGTGAGGCAATTAGAAAAGCCAAATATGACAACCCCAAAAGTTCCCAGGGACGGCTTATAGCATATTTGGTTGACTCATATAGCATATAGTGTACTCGAATTCATGCGTGGTTGTAAGCGACGTTTGGCTCACCAATCATCTCAGTTTACAAGGAATGGAACAAAAGTCTTTTATGTAGGAATTTGCAGTGTGTGGTTACGCAAAGACAAAATGAGACTAGACAACCTTCTGGGATCAGACTGATTTCAGGACCAAACGAGGATGATTGGGTCATCGTAAATTTCCGATGGGTTCTGGAAAGTGGCTATGCATACTATAGTTTTTGGCCTATAGGTAAAATTCAGCTCGGTTAGTTAAGATGCTAAGACCGAATCTCTATGTTATTTATATTATACCACTTAAAACGTGAAAAAGAACTCAAAGTATCTTTGTCAAATACAGGTAGTCTTTTCATCCACTTTAAATTGCTGTCTCATAGGCATAAGAGAGTACAGGGCGAACTGCTGTGCAGTACACACATCCTTTGATAGATTTCCAGATATCACTTTTACGCTAGGAATAATGTAAGTTTGCAAGTGGGTTTGTTGAAGCATCATGACTGTCTGATTAGATCCAAGAGACTGTGCAACTCAGTGTATCGAGAAGTTATGAGATATATGGTGGACATGCAATATATCCCTTCCTTTTCTTAAAGTAATGTGAAGTAATGAACACTTTCAAATGTTCCTGATGAGCGTGCTGATCTGTTTACAGTCTTTTGTTGCTTAACTACTCTGTTTTCCTCACATTATTGTATGTGTGTGGCTCCACTGTATTTGCTTTTATTCAGTTTCAGTATGAGAAACACTTTGTAGAATTTCTCCGTCTAATATACATTTCCCGTTAAAAAAATAATGTATACTCTGTTTTGTCTTGTTCTTTATAATCCATAGTTATCCCTATGAACTTAGCTCATATGTATATATACATAATCCTATGTCATTTTCTCTTGTTTTATTTTAGACTGGAATTCGAGGTAAGACAACTATGCACACACTTTTTATTTATTTTCAATATTAACAGTCCGACCAAAAACTCAGCGGAAGAAAACCAGCCATTCACAGTCAAGTGATGGAGAAGTTAACAAGTATGTGAATATGTATCTGTTGATTGATAAGCTATGCGTACGTGTTATTTCTTTTCCTTAGTAATTAGTAGTACGACACTAACACTACTTTAGAATATTTATTCATTTGCTGGATTCAAGAATCACTTGTTTTATGGAAGTTGAATGAAGATAGCTTTCATTGTTACATCAGCTGTATCTTTACTGGGGACAGTATTGTCATATATATATAGGGAAGTTTTCAGGTTGTCTGTTAACCAGCGAAACTCATTGTTGTATGCAGTATAGTCCATTGATTAATGTATCTAAGCATATGATTGAGATCGCGCGCCTCGATGAGCTATGAAGTGCACATTCTCTATATTACATCCTTTTTTCTTACCTCTTGAACATTCTCTCTTACTGTGTCCACTATTAAAGGACGAAAACCTGTGGACTTTATGTTGTGATTACAAGTTTACTTGCAGTTGGGTGTTATATATATATATATATGCATCGGTGGCACAGTGGTTATGACTCTCGCCGACCGTGCACATGGTCCGGGGTTCGATCCCCTGCCGACGCACACCTGATATCAATGGTCGGCCTGCAAAATATGGGCTGTCGATATCACATGCTGAAAATTCCCTGCTTGTACCGAAAATACGGTGTGGAATCAAGCTATAATAAAAATATAAAAATATATATATAGAATCAATACTATGTTCTAATGTCATGGGAAAGATGATGTTACAGGACTGGACTGGACTACACTGACTCCTAGCTTAAAAACAGAGAGTGAAGTGGTAGAGCGTGTTGACCATTTGGGAAGTTGCTTCAGCCAATGCCGGCGGGTTGATCGATTACTGATGAAATCTCAGCTCGAATACAGAAGGCTCGTTGCGTATGTGTCATTTTATGCCACTTCTGGCGTAAACGTGATATCTGGCTGGTTATCGACCAAAGGGCGTGTGTACTGCTCAGCAGTCCGCTCCGTCCTCCTCTGTGGCTGTGAGTGAGACTTGACCATTGAGAGTGGAAGACATGAAAAGCCTAGCTACTTTTGATCAAAGGTGCCTGCCTTCTGTCTCCTGTGTGTATTAAGTGGTTTAATAGGGTGAGCTTTATTGAGGCTAGGCGTCGAGTGCTAGGTAAGGAGGGGAAGTCAGTCGTCGAGGTAGCTGTAAAGTTACATCGATTGAGATGGTTAAGACATATGTTACGAATGCCTAGCCATCACCTTCCTCGCCTGACGGGCGATGTTAGCTGACATAGCATCAGGTTGGGAAAGAGCCAGTGATGGTCAAACCAAAAGATGGCACCACTCAATGAAATCCACAGCATAGGAAGGTGTTGACTTCTTGGTTGGGGTCCTTGGGATGGTAAGCACCAGTAGCTTGAGACCATTTGTGCTATGACTCAAAATCGTTCGGTCGGTCGGTTTTCGACATAGAACTTTGCACATATGTGCGGCAGTTCAAGTCGCCACAATCCATGTAGCACGCAAAGCAAGAGAAGAAAGTAGAAGAAATGCATAATATGGACAGTAAACAGAGGTGTGAGACAAATGTATAGTAATAAAGGAGAACAAAACAGTTTCATTGGAAATCATAAGTCACAAGGAGTGGATGCATCTGCCCCAGCCACTGCGAACGATTTTGAGCCATGTCACAAATTGTTTCCAACCATTGATTTTTACCGTCCCGAGGACCCCAACCAGGAAGTCTACACCTTCCAACGTGGCTTAGACTAACTGTTGTAGATTTCATTGACTAGTGCCGTGTTTTCGTTTGACTGCCTCTAGATCTTTCCAGCCTGGCCCTATATCAGTTAACATTGCTCGTCGAGGAAGGCGATGACTAGGCATACGTAACACATGTCCTAACCATCTCAGTCGAAGTAATTTCACCGTTTCGTCGATTGATTTCCCCGCCTTACCTAGCATTCGACGCCTAACCTCAATATTGCTCACCTTATCATACCACTTCACGCGGGAGATAGAACGCGGACACCTATGATCGAAGACAGCTAATCTTTTCATGTCTTCTGCTCTCAATGACCAGGTCTCACAGCCATGAAGGAGGACGGAGCGGACTGTTGAGCAGTACACACGCCCTTTGGTCGATAGTCGGATATCGCGTCTACGCCAGAGACGGCGAAAACTGGCATATGCGAACCTAGCCCTCTGTATTCGTGCTGATATTTCGTCGGAGATCAACCCGTTGGGGCTGATGGTACTTCCCAAGTAATTGAAGCGGTCAACGTGTTCTACCACTTCACTTCCTATTTCTAATCTAGGGGTCGGTGAAGTCCAATCCTGCAGCATCATCTTACATTTTACAGGGGCGAATCGCATGCCAAACATACGAAGATTGTTGCTCAATGTGTTCAGTAGACTCTGCATTTTGTCAGAGTCCTCGCCTAGAAGGACTATATCGTCCGCATATTCTAAGTCAACGAGATTCTTCCTTGGTAGCAAGTCAATCCCTGAGTCGCTGAAGTGTGTTAGGGTTAAGTCCATTAGCACGTCTATGATGAAGTTGAATAGGAATGGGGATAATGGGCATCCTTGACGGACGCCACTAGTCGTCACCACTTCAGATGACAACTCGCCATAAGCCCTCACCTGGCTGGATGAGTACGAGTAGAGTGCCTTAATCAGTGCAATGTATTTTCTTGGCATTCCCTTTACAGCCAAGCATCGCCAAAGAACCTCCCGGTCGACAGAGTCGAATGCCGCCTTTAGGTCAAGAAATATAATGATTGTTGGACGTCGGTAGGAATGCCTATGTTCTAGAATCTGTCGAAGGGTGAAGATATGATCAATACACCCTCTACCTGGCCTAAAACCTACCTGGTTTTCTCGTGTTTGTGCCTCCTGAGCACCACTTAGTCTACGCAGTTCTCAATGGCTAGTGCAGATGCATCCACTCCTTGTGACTTATAATATCCAATAACACTATTCTTCGGTATTACTACTCGTTTTGCCTCATATCTCTGTTTATTGTCTCTATTATGCATTCCTTCTACTTTCTTCTTCTGCTTCGTGTGCTGCAATGAGGGTGTGGCGACTCGAACTGCTGCACATGGGTGCAAAGTTCTATGTTGAAACCATTCAGTCATAGAAAAGAACATGTACCTAAGTGTCACGGAAAAAATCCAGATGTACTTAGTCTGAATAAAAGTCTAATTTCGTCTATCGTAATAACGGTTTTACTAATATTTAGTCATATAATGTTAATTCGAGGTTATTCAAGGAAGCATTTTTGATCGATCATATGCTTACCAGATTTTTTATACAAAAAAAAACCAGTAAATTTCTACTGTCGCCAACCCTGGATTTCTTGACTACTTACTAAAATGTGATTGGTCAACTATTTATATAACCTTTTATTTTAATACTGTCAGTTATCAGGTATGCTAGTAGTAGTTGTAATGTGATTGGAAGGAAACAATTAAGAAATGCTTTCTCCCGCTAATATTTATCTTCTAAATGCCCTATTTTAATTTTCTGTTTTTATTCCATTATGGGTAAATTTACCCATAATGGAATTACACTCTACCACAGTGCCCAAGTTTTATTCTTATATTTCTGTTTTTATGCTTCTGTATTATGTCATTCTGAAACTGTATTTGATAAATTCTGCTGGAGATAAGAATGATGAGGAGGGATTTCCCACCAATGACGACATTGGTTGGTGGTCGCGCTAAATCATGAATCGGCTGGCCATTGAATCGGGTCCCAGTGGTTGAATGGTATAGAGCTTCTTTGCTTGTAACTGGAAGGTCCTGGGTTCGAACCCCTGTCTATGGGTGCGTACTGCCGATGATTCCCAAACTAGAATGAAACAGCTGTCCATTAGTCCAGTGCTGGCTTTCAATGGTTCTCTAACTGGTATCAACCCGTGTTTAAACTCTTAAAAAACAAAATAAACTACTCTAATTTTCACAGATAAAATGGTTGTGTAGTGACTGAAAACTGGCGCCAATAAATCTTTATAAAATCCCACGTATATTTCTTTATTACAGAAGTCATGTCAATGAAGATTTAACTGTTCAAGAGACTGATCCTAACAACAACACTGGCTGGCATCGTAAAACTCGTCATGCTGCGAATGCACAATCTGGTCACGTTACACATTATCCTCACCAACGACGTCCCAGTGGGCCAACTGGTGGTGGCGGTGATGGTGATACTGTTAACTCTTCTCCACAAGTTAGCGGGCCATTACGTCCTACCAATGAAATTAAACGAGGAGGACATGGAGATTGGTCACGTGGTTGTGCTGGCTGGCGTCAGCGGTCATATAGCGGTAGTGAACAATCTGATGTTTACCATGCAAGTTCTTACTTACATTTTTTGTCCTGTTAGTCTGTTACTTGCAATTGAAACATCCTGATTCCTTAACCTACTGTTTGTTTTCTTGTTGAAGCTGAGTTACCCACCCTGAACAGATTTTTCATGGTGCAGGCTAAGAACCACTCATCTTGTCACAGCTAACGACACTATCCATTTGGGTGAAGTTAAACTTATGGCAGCCAACCCCCGGATTGACCTGACCACTGAACTTGATTATTTACTCAGAATGAAGGGGCAATTAAAACCTCAGAATTGTTAAATAGATTATTAAAGATTATGTGTTTTTTTTACTGAAATCTGTTTATGTTTCTGATTCTGTTCTTTGATCTATCTCAAAATCCCAGTTTTTCCACAGGATCAATTATTTTGATAAGCTTTCTCCCTTATATGAAGGTTTAAGTGAATCTAATCAATCCATTATTACTTACGTAGTAATCAAACCGTCTATCTTCCTGTAATTCGTTAAGGAAATCGAGAACGCAAGATATATTATCTAATTTGGCTATATCCACCTACAAATTCCCTGCGTTCTATCTCCCGTGTGAGCAATATTGAGGTTAGGTGTCGAGTGCTAGGTAAGGAGGGGAAATCAATCGACGAGGTGGTTGAGAGGTTACATCGACTGATATGGTTAGGACATATGTTACGTACGCCTAGTCATCGCCTTCCTCGACAGGCAATGCTAGCTGACATAGGGTCGGGCTGGAAAAGCGGCAGTCAAACCAAAACATGGCCCCAGTCAATGAAATCTACAACAGTTAGTCTAAGCCACGTTGGAAGGTGTAGACTTCCTGGTTGGGGTCCTCGGGACGGTAAAAACCAATGGTTGAAAACAATTCGTGATATGGCTCAAAATCGTTCTCAATGGCTGGTGCAGATGCATCCACACCTTGTGACTTACGATTTCCAATGAAACTATATTGTTCTTCGTTATTACTATACATTTGTCTCACACCTCTGTTTACTGTCTCTACTAAGCATTTCTTCTCTTGCTTTGTGTGCTACTTTGAGGGAGTGTGACTACTTGAACTGCCGCACATATGTGCAAAGTTCTATGTTGAAAACAGGCAGACAGACAAATTTTATTGGTTATCTAAAGCTATAGTTCACCTTCACCCCTTTTTACTTAGGCTAAATGGTTAAGTTAAGCTGGACTCGATCGGACCTGTGACTTATTGGTGGTTGGGGGAACTAAGTGCTCAAGTCAATAAGCCACACCACCACCTTAACTCACTTTATTATTACATGAAATTGCTTAAGATCTCTCTAGAGAGTACATGCATGCATACATAAATATACAAACACGTATACATGGCTGTGAAAATAAGTAATTATTGTGTGTGTGTCTATTTCACTAACAGTACCTATCGACACTCAAAAATATAAAGAGTTAACAGTGTCGTTAAGGGTGATTCTTGCAATATCACTTCAAATATTCCAAGTGTTAAATATTAGTCTTAAGATAATGTTAGTATTTTTTTAAAATTAATACACTGCGCTATCACATGATACTGTTCTCTTCGCTGTTACATTGTAATTCTATGTTAGACTTAAAAAATCCTTGAACTACCTGCTTTTTTGAGCTTCTGAAATTCAACGACAAGATGAGTCTTCAGTCTTGAGTAAACTCGTATGACTTCTGAGATTAGCGTTCACGTTACTCTTAAGGTCTAGTTAGTATGACCTTCAGTTTTAAGTTCCTCCTGGTGTCCTGACTGAGCAGTAGGGTTTCATACATTTATGGTACCATTTTATTCTGCAAAATCAGTAGGGTTTCATTTGCTTTTGGAAGTTTGTGGGAGGTTGTTACTTCCAGGCTGTCGTCACCATGGAAGTTTATTGATTCTTCGGGTACCTGAGACAGAAAGAGAGTTAGTGTTGTGTGACTGCAGAGCCCAGGGGACAACTGCTTGAGGCCAACCGGTTATACACGGCCTGTGTGAACTGGTTTCTTAGATTAGTTCTGCACAGGTAACTTACCGCCGGTTACGGACCACCGTAGGGTAAGTCGGGATGTACAGTTTTTGGAGTCGACTTTTTCCAACCCCCTCTCTCCCAGAGTGCAGAGACAGCAGAGTTGGCTGGCATGCTGGTCATTTGAAGGAACTGCCTACCTGCTGTTACATCCCTGTTCCCCAGCAGTACGACTTCATCCACAGACCCCCAGCATAGTGTAAAAGAACATTCTTATACCATGCCGGTAACTGCTTTTAGTCTAATCGCTATCCTAACAATCTTCCTGGCATGGTAGGACCTGCAGGAACGTTATTTCCAGCCAGTGTAGCTTGTTGGGTCATTATGATATGTAAACCCGACTATCACGTCAAGATAGCAACTATCGGTCAGGTCTGGTTTCCTCCTAACCAACTCTCTCTAACCATTGATTCTTATAGCGTCTTGTGAACTCCAGATAGACAGATTACACCTTTTTATATGGACGTGAACCAACAGTCAAAGACTTCATTGGTTGATAACTTGCTTTCATCTAACTGCCCTTATGCTTTTCAAACAAATCCTTTGTCGGCTAAGATTGTTCGATGACGAAGCCGATGCCACAGTGTGCATAACACGTGTCGTATCCATCGCAATAGGTTCAACTTCCCCAATTTCTTTTTCTTGTTGCTGTAGATTATGTTCACTTTTTGCTAGCACAGGATTGTGCAATTAAACATCTTTGGTAACTTTCTCATCGGAGAGGCATCATCATTTCGACCTCACTACCGTTTCTTACCATAAATTTGTCAAAAGCTGCAGAGTGAATCAGTTGATAATTCTTTCCACCCTTTTTTTATTTCATTAAAATATTTAGCATAATTATTCCAACCACCGAGGTCGTGGCAATGGACATGAACCTGATGGAGGAGTCACTGGACGTGGTGGTGGACGTGGTCGTGGTCGGGGACGTCAAGCTGTAACTCATCGGGACTCGACTGGTACTACTGGTCAGTCACACAATTCAAACACTAGTAACCATAGACCTGTCAGTTGTTTAGCTGATGTTAATCCACTTTTGTCAACAGTAAGTTGTTACTGTGTTACACCTAATTTCTGCATTTCTGTGTGTAGTTTTCTGAGCTACTTAGTAGACTTTAAAAACTACTTACAATTATATGTATATATATATATATATATATATTCCTTTAATTCCTAGAGGAACATAGGGCTTCAGCCGTGCGTCTCCATTGCGTTTGGTTCTCTGCTAGAGTCTTCACCTGGCTTCAAGTCTGCCCACACATTTTGATCTCCTCTTCACATGATCTCCTCCAGGTCACCCTTGCACTGACGACCAACTCGTCGCTTCCCTTTCGGGTTCCACTTGAGGGCTTGTCTAGTGATGTCACTTGCTGGTTTCCTCAGAGTGTGGCCAATCCATCTCCATTTCTTCCTGCCTATTTGTTTCACAATCGGTTCCTGGTTGGTTCGCTCACTGCCAGAGATCTCTGTTGCTGATCTTTTCTGGCCGGCCATCTGATCTTGAGTATTGAGCGAAGACAACTGTTAATGAAGGTCTGTTTGACGCGGCGCCAAGTCTCTGATCCGTATAGTAACACTGACTTCACATTGGAGTTGAAAATCCCGATCTTATTTTTGACGCTGAATGCTGTTGATCTCCACACAGACTTGAGAGTAATGAAAGCTTGCCTTGCTTTTCCGATTCTTGCTTTGATATCCTCGTCAGTTCCGCCTGTAGTTGAAACGATGCTTCCCAGGTAGGTAAAAGAGCTTGTTTCTTTCAGGTTCCTCCCATTTATGCTGATTGTTGTCAGTTGTTGTTGTTGTTGCTGTTGGTGATGTTGACCAGGAATGTTCATCACCTCTGTTTTCTCTATGTTCACACGAAGTCCTATCTTTGATGCTTCTTCTGCCAACTTGTTGCTTTTCACTTGCATATCTTCCAGTTTGTGGGAAATCAGACATATATCACATTGGCGAAGTCCAGATCCTCCAAGTTTTTTGTGTGAGTCCATTTTATGCCTGTTTCCTCATCGCCCACTGTTTGTCGCATTATCCAATCTACTGCAATCAGGAAAATCATTGGCGATAGTAGGCAGCCAGCTTGTCTTACTCCTGTCCTCACTTCGAAGTATTCCGTAAGTTTCCCGTTGTGGATTACTTGGCATGCAGCATTGTCGTACAGCTGTTGGATGAGATGTATAATTGTCGGTGGCACCCCGTAGTAGTGAATTAGTTGCCAAATCACCTCTCGATGGACGCTGTCAGAGGCCTTTTCAAAGTCGATGAAGTTGAGATAGAGAGGTGACTGCCATTCCAAGCTTTGTTCAATGATGATCCGTAATGTGGCTATCTGATCAATACATGACTTGTTTCTCCTGAATCCAGCCTGTTCCGGTCGAAGTTTTGCTATAACATAATTAATGATAAGTCGCGATCCTAGCATCATGAAATTTAGATTTGTGCATTTTCACTTCTGTCCAAATTGTTATACGGATGGGACCCTCTGTCGTCGTTGTTTGTTTGTTTGTTTTCTCGTCAGCAAGTCGTTAGTACTTAGTTAACCTAGAACGAAGTTTTCATGTACCCAACTGTAGGCCACACTTATTGAATGTGAAGGTTTGTTGTCCACACTGAAGTAACTACAGACGGATTCAAATCCAAGACACCGTCGAGTAACTGAAACCAATAAGCCAGTCACATCTCTGTCTTTGTCTGAGTTTTTTTCATTTATTTGGTAATCACGATTATCTCCGAAGCAGTTATGTTTTCTTTTCTATTGGTTATCTGTTTCACCTAGACTAACTTATGGCTGTTAAAGCCGAACAACTATATCATGGAGGATTTCATCATGAGCTGACATTGGTTAGGGAACCACTGGAAAACCTGAGAGTACTGTACAGCTGTTTCGTCCTAGTTTGGGACTCCTCGTCAGTACGCACCCATCGGCGTTCGAACCCAGGACCTTCTGGTTACAAGGCGAGCTCATATACCATTGAGCCACTGGGGCCCGATCCAATGGTCCTTGTAACCTCGCCTTGTAACCAGAAGGTCCTGGGTTCAAACTCTGGCGGTGGGTGCGTACTGTTGAAGAGTCCCAAACTGGGACGAAACAGCTGTACAGTACTCTCAGGTTTTCCAGTGGTTCTCTAACTGATGTCAGCTCATGATGAAATCCTCCATGCAACCAAACAAAATCCCTACAAAACCAATACTCGAACAACTATGTTTTACTTGAAGTCAATTGGTTGGTGGTGATAAGCAGTGGAATCCAGGATGCGCATTTCGTCCTATTTGGGACTCGTCAGCTGGATGTGCCTGCACTCCCCAGTGAGTAATTTTGTTCCCACCGACGCTCTGAATCCAATTCCCGTAGTTTCAAATTCCAAAGCGTTATCCACTGGACCACCTAGGCTACGAGCGCCACCTCTTTTTTGTGCAACAGATGTGTATCAGTAATTTTTTAATTCAATTTGCCCTTTCCCGCTGATTGACTGGATCGAAGTGCTCGGTCTCCCGAGTTCCACTACTAGTCACCATCCACCAATTTACTTCAAGTTAAATAATCAGACATCGTTGAAACATCTGCACAAGAAGCCAACAGACATGTCAAGCTGAGACCGAGCACTTCGGTCCAATCAATCGACGGGAAAATCTAAAATTCTATTGAATAACTTATATGACCCGTTGCACAAGAGACATTGGCTCTCGTGGCCCAAATGGTCTAGTGGATAACACTTTGACGTTCGAGCCTCAGTGGGAACATCATCAATCACTGGGGAATGCGGGTATATCCAGTTGACGAGTCCAAATTAGTACGAAATGCGCGTTATCGTGGATTATTGCACTGCTAGTCACCATCCACAAATTAAATTCTAATTGAATGCCCAGACATCGTCGAAGCATCTGCACAAGAAGCCGACACCTCAACCTGAGACCAAACCTTTCGGTCCAATCCGTCGACGGGAAAATCTAACAATTGAATTAAACTATGTTTCACTTTAAATGATTCTTATGAATCACTTAATTTATGTATATATTAGTATACATTATGTATGCGTCGATGCCACAGTGGTTAGGACGCTGGTCGACTATGCACATGGTTTTGGGTTCGATTCCCGGCCCTAATAAGACCTTAAAGTGACATCTTCCGTTATCATATCCTTGAGGTGAATCGGATGAAAAAGAGTTCACCGTCCCAGGGCGATACGGATAAGATCATATGAAGAGGAAATGAAAGCTTGTGAGCAGCCGTGTGAAGTCAGTTGGAAGTGATTGCAGATAAAGCGGTGGAATGCAGGTGTGTTGCTGAAGCTGTGAAGCCCTGTGTTCCACTCGGAACCCAGTGGAATAATAATAGTGTAACGATAAGCTTGTCTCATTTTGGTTTCCTTACGAACAAGATAAATTCCGTTAGCTGCGAAAAGCGCTTTATTAGCCAAAATCGACGTCCCCTTTGACTTAATATTCAAGAATATAAACTAGCCTTGCAGAAGATATGATATGTATTCCTTCCATATCAATTCCTGCCTTCATATACTTAGAGATACCCCCTTTTGATTGGAAAAATGTGGAAATTGTGAACAGAGAAAATACTAAAAATGCTGATGAATTCCTGGAGGACTAATCTTCACTCAACAAACATTGACATCACACCAAAATAACAACATTCTCCTGGGCTACAAATCTTTTTCACTGTTTCAACATACTCCGCCGCTGTATATGGCCTTCCAAAAATCCACAAACTTTGGAACCCCTCTGAGACCCATCTTAGATATATCAAATTCTCTATATCATAAAATCGCAAAATGGATTACAGAGGTCCTTACGCCCGTAAGAGACTCCTTATCAAAACCAATGGTTGGAAACAATTGGTGACATGGCTCAAAATCATTCTCAATGGCTGTCGCAGATGCATCCACTCCTTGTGACTTATGATTTCCAATTAAACTGTTTTGTTCTTCGTTATTACTATTCCTTTGTCTCACACCTCTGTTTACTGTCTATATTATGCATTTCTTCTACTTTCTTCTCTTGCTTTGTGTGCTACATGGAGTGTGGCGATTTGAACTTCCGCACAACGGTGCAAAGTTCTATGTCGAAAACCGACAGACCCACTTTGGCCGATGTAACGCCTGTTACAGACAGACATGTGCAAAGTTCTATGTCGAAAACAGACAGACATTCTGTGAAGTGTTCATTCGGTCTAACACGAACTAAACGTTTTTGATTGTCTTGTAAAAAGACAAACTGACAAGAAACTAGTGACAAGTTTACAATACACAGCAAAACCGACATATTCCAACAAGTATTTGAATTTCCAATCAGATCATCCAACAGGAATGAAAGTTTCAGTAGCTTTAAAGCTCGTTAACAGAGCTAGAAATATTATAGCAACAGATAATGATAAGACAAATTTTGGTTGGAAATGGTTATCCGAAAAAGTTACTAAATAATATTATCAATAAAAAAGGAGTAGAAGGGAAAACAGAAAATTGAAAGATTTCGGCTATCGATCGACAATAACCATTCCATATCGAAAGGAGACAGCTGAACAACTTCATAGAGTACTGGTTTCATATAATATTAAAGTCTATTTCAACGCCTCTAATTCTTTAGAGAGAGCTTTAGTGAACGTCAAAGATATCGTTCCCAAAATGTCACAAAGTAATTGTGTCTATAGGATAAAGTGTTCATAATGTGAAGCTTGCTATATAGACGAGAGCAATAGACATGTGAAGGTCAGAGTGAATAAACGCAGACTGTGCACGAAACGTCCACCTAGAAATGAAGTAGGATTAAAAAGTCTAGAAAAAGGATCGGCTATAGCAATGCATGCGATAGACAGCGGACATAAGATCGATTTCGACAATGTCGAAATTCTAGGAAAGAGGATTTCATTCACATAAAGAAAGGTTGACCTCTGCAACCTTGCCCATTTTAACCACATTGAATGCAGTAAATAGGAGAGAAGGGATAGACTTATCACCTATATGACAAACTCTAATGAAACAAGACAGATGAAAAAACAACAAAAACCTCTATGACCTTTATAAAAATATGTTTATCACATGTTAATTGATGTCTTTTCCATATGACAAATAACACACTCATACAGACAAATATACACAATAACAATTTGACATTAGTCATTACCAATATATGATGACTGCTTATATATTTCTATTGGTACAAATGTCTATCGACAAGTGACCTTCAAATGAACTAACTTCGATTTATGTGAAATTTTGACCCAAATATTTTGAGGATTAATAAAATCCAAATAATTCTGCTGCTGAAGAAGCTAAGCTACAGCGAAACGTTCAGAACAAAAATCTTGTTTTGATTTTTTCTTAAACACTGAGATTTTCTGTAGTTTGGTTTGTAAGGGTTAGTTATGTTTTTACGGGTTGATCACGGATTGATATCAGTTAGAGAACCATTGAAAACCAGGGAGTACTGGACACGCGCTAAATCACGAATTGGTAGAAGTTAGAATTCATGAGCCATTGAATCAGGTCCCAGTGGCTGAATGGTATACGAGCTTGTCTTGTAACCGGAAGGTCCTGAGTTCGAATCCCAGTGGGTGCGTACTGCCGATGATTCCCAAACTAGGATGAAACAGGAGTCCAGTGCTGTTTTTCAATGGTTCTCTAACTGATATCAATCCGTAATCAACTCTGGGATTATTTTAAATAATTTATAATATGCTAGACACTCTGAACATTCAGGAAAAAGTTATGTGCTCAATCGACGTAGAATCTTTATTCACCAATGTTCCTCTTCATGAAACTGTTGATCTCATTTGCGATTACATCAAAAGCAATGGCATACAAGTACTTGTTCCTATCACTTACGTTAGAGGTATTATCTTATAACATGTAGAGAAAATATCAGATTCACTTTCCAAGAAAAGGCATAATACCAAAACGATGGTATTGCGATGGGGTGCTTCCTTGGGCCCTTGTTAGCAGATATATTCGTGCCTAAATTGGAGAAACAAATGCAAGGTATGCTAGGAGATTTTATTGCAAAATATAAACGTTATGTGGATGATACACTCATTATTATTGGTAATAATAGTATGTCTATTGAAAACTTTATCACTCTAATCATATTCATCCAATTGTCCGAGTGACATCCACGTTCGAATCGAATAACCAACTTCGGTTTCTTGGATATTTGAGTGACTAGGAGAGACGGTGAAACGATTAAGCGATTTATATTTCGTAAGCAGACATGAGGTGGGTAATATCTTCATTTCATCAGTTTTGTTCCTATCCAGTACAGACGTTGCCAAGTGAAATGTTTGTGCTCAAGGGCCCGAAAAATATGTACGAGTGACACTTTGATGGATGAGCTTCGACACATAGATTCAGTTTTATTAGCTATCACTTGTCACAGGAAGGATAGACCCCATCTAGAAAAGGCAGCTTCTGTACCAAAGAAAGCTATCTTTATTAACCTACCTGACCAGATTATGCAGTTGACAGCTCAAAGACGCTTCTGTCAGCCATCAAGCGCACATTCTACGCCACATCTCGAACATTTTTGATCCCTGTACCTACGATTAAAAGACGTAATTCTGTAGACTCTACTTCAAACTGTATATCTACAAGTTCACATGCAGTTGCGGTGACACTTATATATAGGTAGAACCGATAGAATGTTCCAATGTGGTCGTCTAAAAGAACATGTTCCAAAAATGGTTATTAAGATACATAGAAAAACCCAGTGCACTTCATCTGAATAGAAATCCATCACCATCATCATCCATTGTAAAGCACTTTATAATGTCAGGTCACAAAATCAATATTTAATGACTATTTCACAATTATTTCATCATATAACTCTAATTCAAGGTTGGTTATTTTAAGTTGATGGAAGCACTTTGCACTAATCACATGCATCCTAAACTATGTGTATAAGAAAAAAACAACAACAACAATAGACTTCAACCTTCACCTATCATGATGAACTATTTATTTGACCTATTTAAATATGATTGGTCATTGGCATAGTATGTACTTTTGTTTTATATAGATAACGGCTGTAAACTCTGACTAAGGGATATTCTCTTTTAAATCACATTTATGTTTATGATGAGTATTTTTATGACTAAATGTATGAGACATTGTTATTGAGGCATGCAAAACACACATGTGATTATGAATTAAGTAGAGTTTGGGTATATATTTATTATTGGGATTTTGTTTGATTGCATGGAGGATTTCATCATGAGCTGACATCAGTTAGAGAACCACTGGAAAACCACCTGGGAGTACTGTAAAGCTGTTTCGTCCTAGTTTGGGACTCTTCAGCAGTACGCACCCACCCGGGTTCGAACCCCAGGACCTTCTGGTTACAAGGGTAGCTAGCTCGTAGACCATTGAGCCCCACTAGTCAGCTCATGATGAAATCGTCCATACAAACATACATATATCTTAATATCGTTGACTCATTATTGCCCTTTAAAGCTGGGGTTTGATACCTTAGGTTAAGCATTATTCACTGATGACAGTTGCAACGATATGCATATTTGAACAGTGATAACATGTGGTAAGTTAAAACGTGGCGAAAGAAAGTTGACACAAACTCTGGTTGATAATAATTATCCAAACAAGTTCATTAGGGGGAAATAAAGTAGTCAGAACACCAAGACACCCACTCTCCAACTTGCCACCAAGAAAGATGTGTATATCAAGCTACCCTATATGGGGGATCATAGCAGCTTGACAACTAGACAAAGATTGAACGCTACTGTTAAAAAGACTTTTGTGCAGCTGATATTATAATAATTGAGAATGTGAAGCCAATATATCCATCTATCTAAGCCCTTTGAACATGCGAAAAATGATGTCACATCCCAGTGTATTTACTAATTTGAATGTACGTGTGGACACACATACATAGGAGGGAGGACTTATCTATCTCTGGCTTCACAGCATATTCCTAAATGGCTCTCCAGAACCCAATAATGGTGAGAACAGGAGACCTAGCTCCTCTACTGCGAAACATATTATAGAGACGGGGCATAATATTGATGTTTATACATCTTTTAAACCTATCTATTTAACGTGTTTGGGGAGTATCCTAAAGTTTATGGAAGCCCTAGCTGGGAATTAGGAAGTTTAAACCAGCTTTCTGCGATCAAAGCAACAGTTTGTCATCACACTAAACCACTTTCCTTACCTCGTTATTTGGTTTAGTGATCTCCATTGTTACTTTGACCTCCAGAATATCCTTTTAACTTTACCTTAGGAGTCTATTTTCTCACCTCATAACAGTGGTGTTTATTTTTACGCGCTGAAGTTGCTAGGCCCATGTGCCCCCTCCCCAACCTTCCCTCTTTACCGGCCTAGCGAGGTTTAGGAGTGCGTCTGTGGCCGGGGATTGAACCCCGAACCACATGCGTGGTTGGCGAGTGTCCTACCGCTAAACCCCCGACGCATTTCTTAAAGATGTAGCATTTTATTATAATTATTATTGTTTTTATTTAAAGTGAGTTTTTGCGCTTAGTTTTCTTTTTGTGCCAGCTTCATTATTTCTCCCCTTTTTTCTTATAAAATAATAATTTTAGGAAACAAGAAGTGCCAGAGCCTATTCCAAATCATTTTCTATTGATCCACCGCCTGGATTTGAACTTCCAGTTCATGAAAATACTGAAAAGTTATCATCATCATCAACATTATCAATGGGGGGAACATTACAAGCTGAAGAATTTCTTGATAATAATTATCCTCCTGTTGAAAAGATTACCTCTACGCCACCGTCTAATGATCACTTACAATTGTTGACAATGACCACTGCTACTACTACTCCTACTACTGCATCAACAGAAGTGGGCACAACAACTAAACCATATCATCTATCTTCACGTACATGGTATTATGTGGATTTGCTAAAGCATATACAAGGTCCATTTACAGATCAACAAATGGCTACTTGGCTTGCTGCTGGCTATTTATCCTTAGGTGTAAAGATACGTCGAAATTGTGATGAATGTTTTCTTAGTTTAGGTAAGAAATAGTTAATTTTTAATATATTGTACCACTTATTACTATCCCATTTGTCTATCTATCTATATATCATAATGTCTTTTTTATTGGATCAATTTATATTACTTCATGCATTTATTCCCCTTTTGTGAATTTGAATAAAGCAAAGAACAACAATAGTGGTGGTTTGTGCAGAGTACAAGATGGTACCATCCTTTGTTTATTTCGTTGGCTTCTCACCACCTCAGTTGATTGCTTACAGCCTAAATAAATCATGAGGTTTATGTACAGAAATGTTTTAACATACTTGCAAATTTTTTTTCATGATGTCAGTTGACAGAAACTTCCACAATCAGTGAACAGTACTCAGAAAATTGCGTTTATATAGTTTTTACACAGGCAGTTCAAGTTCAAACAAAATAAATGTATGCATACAATGGTGGAGGGGTTACATAATAAAGACGAGATATGCGTGAGGTGCTGAGTGACTAAAAAATTAGGTAACAATGTACTGAGTTCAACTCAAATCATAGAAAGGAGAGACAAGCAAAATTACACCATGTCAAAGAGAGGTGAGGTTAAAGCCAAAGATTACACAATCAAAATGAAAGAGAGAATAAAGAGATCCAGTTACCAGACAGGGCAAGGAAAGACTAATAACTGCTTCTTTCTGAACTCATAAATCTGGTTTCAAGCGTTTGATAGAAATTGCTTCGGCAAACTTGAGGAGAATCGATCTCTTTTGTTTATCAATAATAATTTTATGGGATTTCGCGATTTCCATCTCATGACCCGTATCGAAGAGATGGCTGGTAAAATTTGCAAGTATGTTAAAACTTTTCTGTACATAAACCTCATGATTTATTTAGGCTGTAAGCAATCAACTGAGGTGGTGAGAAGCCAACGAAATAAACAAAGGATGGTACCATCTTGTATTCTGCACAAACCACCACTGTTGTTCTTGCTTTATTCAATTTATATTAGACCTCTCACTCATCATTGTTCTGTAATTGCGTAGGGTGTAATTTTTTTTGTATCACGGGTACTTTTTTACTGCTTTGAAGTTAATCACTTAATCAGTTGGCAATCATTATCTGTAAGTACGGTGTGTGCTTTGCGCTGTCTAAGTACGAAGTACTATTACAAGATTAGCAGGAGTTTGTACCTGCACTCACTCTTGCTTGCAGGTGAACTTCTTGAAGTTGTCGATAAGTTTGTGTATCTGGGTAGTTGTATGAGTGCTAGCGGAGACGTGACTGATAAGATTTCCAGTCGTATCATGAAAGCTAGGGTGGCGTACGTTAACTTGAGCCACTTCTACCACTGTCGCGACGTTAGCCTGGCTGTCAAAAGTTGAGTTAACAGTGCTTCGGTGTGGGCTGTCTTGCTCTCCGCCTGTGAAACCTGGCCTCTCCGAGCTGAGGATGAGCGGCGGATCTGCGTATTCGATCATCGCTGTCTCCGCAGGATTGCTTGCTTTCAATGGCATAATCGTGTGAGAAATTCTGAGGTTTGGAGGCATGTGTTTAGACACAGTGGAGATCACCATTCGTTGAGTGTCGTCATCTGGAAACACCAGCTCCGGTGGCTTGGACATGTGCTGCGAATGTCATCCCAGAGGCTTCCGTACAGGTCTGTGTTCGCTAGCCCTGGGATGGGATGGAAAAGGCGGAGGGTTGGTCAGTCCATGACTTGGCGTCGTGGAATGGAGGATAATTGTGTTAAGTTAGCATCGGTTGGTGCCTCATAACTCCCTGTTTGGAGTCCGGGAGATAGCTCAAATCAGTGGCTCGAAACGTTGTCCGGTATGAGCAAGAATCGCACTCATCAACGGTGAACCTGCTGCAATTTCCTTCACTCTTCCCTTTCCGGCATTAATTGACGAATGCTGTTTGAACTTGCTAAATATGATTGCTTTTCTCCCGCCAGATGAAGTACTTTATCCGTTCTCTACCTATATTTTTACTTTTTATCTCATATTTTATTATATTATTATTGTGTGGCACGTTTTCTGGGTGCTATATAGTACCAAGTTTTTGTGTTTAAATCTGCAAAATAAAACTGGGGAACGTGAAGAAAGAAAAATCAGAAATATGAAGTAAAAGAATAGTAATATGGAAGAACAATAGAATTTTATTGGATATGATAAATCACAAAGAGTGAATGCATCTGCACCAGCCATTGAGAGCAATTTTGAGCCATATCATCAATCGTTTCCAGCCACTGGTTTTTACCATCCCGACGACCCCAACCAGACTGGCGGCAGGCAGCCTACACCTCCCTACGTGGCTGGCTGGCTTAAACTAACTGTCCTGTGGATTTCATTGACTGATGAGGCCATGTTTTCGTTTGACCACCACTAGCTAACTCTTTTCCAACCTCATCCATCATGCTATGTCAGTCAGCTAACATTGCCTATCGGTCGAGGAAGGCCATCGATGGCTAGGCATGCGTAACACATGTCCTAAACATCCCTCTCTCAATCTATGTAACTTCACAACCTGCATTTCTACTAATTGCGATAGGCAGACAGCACACCAATCAATATTATGACCCAGCCCTGTCTGCTGTGATTGTCATGTGATCGTATGTTGTTTTAACGTAAACTCATCACTTTTTGGTTGACCTTGTATGACTTTTGTATTCTGTTGTCTTATATGTATGTAAATATAATTCACTGCTTGCTTTATTATACACGTCAATACTGTTTGGTGTAGCTTTATTAACTGAACGACAGTTGTTTTTATACCGTTGCCTTTGTGTAAATGTAGAGTATGTAGGTTTCAGAAAAAAGCTAAGTTTAGGTTAAGTTGTAACAATAGAAGGCAAGACACGGAAGCCAAGGTATGTATATATTCAAGTGATTAAAAGACAGCTATTTATATCTATACTGTTTATATTTAGTTTAACCAATCACTGAGCTTGTGATTTTAGTTCACATTAAACGACATGAAATAGAATGTTCAAGTATACACATATATAATATTCTGTTGCTAATGTACTATTGAACTGTGTGGGAACAGTATTCCGACGTTAACACCAACAAATACAATGATTCTTACTGTGAGAATAATATTCCGTTGGAACCCACTTGTCTGTATCACACCACCACAAAGTCACCTGCATTTTTTTAACTGCACCAAAGTCTAAACGCTATTTATTTTATTATCAGTATTGACGGTGAGAACTAAGATATATTTGGTGACTTTTCGTGACCTAGTGTTTGTAACACACTTTGGCGTTTGATACGAAAGATACTGAATTGAAGCGGAAATTTCAGTACTTACTGGAAGCAAGTATTTCCGGGTGATGAGTTCCAGTTGGGGGCGAAACATATGTCATGGATTCCATTGCAAATCACCAGTAACCCCGATGATGAAAGCATTCACGTTGTGTTACCTGGCTTTTTGTGTAAGGCATGAAATTTAGTGCATAGAACACATTTACTAAAATTCTGAATGTTTCATGTGATATTCTTCGTCCAGCTATAAGATTCTTTTTTCTAAGGGTAAAACGATATAGAGGTTAATTGGTGGATGGTGAGTAGGAGTGGAATCCAGGATGCGCATTTCTTCCTATTTGGGACTCGTCATCTGAACGTACCTGGATTCCGTGGTGAGTGATGGCGTTCCCATCGAGGGTCGAACCCCATGCCCATAGTTTCAAACGCCAAAGCATCTGCACAAGAAGCTGACATATC
Source organism: Trichobilharzia szidati (assembly GCA_944472155.2). NCBI lineage: Eukaryota > Metazoa > Platyhelminthes > Trematoda > Strigeidida > Schistosomatidae > Trichobilharzia > Trichobilharzia szidati. Next base: position 105,709,423 of record OX235272.1, read on the forward strand.
AACCTGAGACCGAGCACTTCGGTCCAACCAATCGACGGGAAAATCTAAAATTCAGTTGAATAACTAATATGACCCGTTGCACAAGAGACAGTGGCTCTCGTGGCCCAAATGGTCTAGTGGATAACGCTTTGGCGTTTGAAACTATGGGTACTGGGTTTGAGCCTCGGTGGGAACATCATCACTCACTGGGAAATGCAGGTACATCCAGATGACGAGTCTCAAATAAGACGAAATGCGCGTTGTCCTGGATCATTCCACTCCTAGTCACCATCCACAAATTAAATTCTAATTAAATGCCCAGACATCGTCGAAACATCTGCACAAGAAGCCAACAGACATGTCAACCTGAGACCGAGCACTTTGGTCCAATCAATCGACGGGAAAATCTAAAATTCAATTAAGTAAAACGACATAGTTTGTTCCTTTACCATACTACATATTAGCCATCATGTGTGGAAATAAAGTTTATCTATCTGTCAAAACCGTGAAGCAAGGTGAAAACAAGTTTTCAACCTGTAACTACTTAATGAATGTTTGTAATTATATCCAAAATGGAACAACGGAACAATCGTTTCCTTGTTTTTATTCATCCTCTTACTAATATTCATTCATAATGGAGTCTTCACAAAACTTAACTGCTACTTAAGAAAATCAGTTTGCTTCATTTCACTGCTGCAAGCTTTTGTAGTGTATACACAAAAGTACCAAGAAATACTATGGCGATGTTTGGCTGAGAAGGAAACGCCGAGAAAACACATCACACTGATGAAAGCACTTTACCCGAACTCATGCAGTCAGCCATGTGAGAGCCTGCGGAGATTTGTCATCTGAAGTGGTGTCCGTTAGGAATGCCCATCAGTATCTTCCTTTCTGTTTCATGTCATCATACATGTAGTAATCAACTTAATCGTAACTGACTTCAGAGACTCAGGGATTGACTTGTTACCAGGGGATAATTTCGTTGACCTAGAATGTGCAGGCGATATAGTCTTCCGTCCTGGGTGAAGACGCCGACGAAATAATATAGAGTCTTCTGAACACCTTGAGCAGTGAGACATCTTTGAATCCTCGGCATACGATTCGCTTCTGTTGTCAAATGTACGATGGTACCATATTATTCTGCACAAACCGCTGTTGTTCTTGCTTTATTTAAATTCATCAAGGGGAATAAATGCATGAAGTTTCTCAAAAATCGCCTCCCCGCAGAATCTTTCAAGTCACTGGATCGTTTGGTGACAATTCGTTGCAGAATATCCAGAGAAGTGACCCGAATAAAATTTTACGATGAATGCTTGCAGTCCCACTGCTTTCCCCGCCATCTCATCAAGTCATTACGTACTTGCAAATTACCACCCTCTCTCAAAAACCTTCGACGCATTACGAAGTCGCATATCGAATCAACAGAATCTCTGATTTCAAAATTGAGAACTGAAGCCCAATCCTTTGATGGTGTGGTCAACAGTTTAAGTATAGTATGCCGAATCAAATTCATCAATTTTATCCAAGAGCTTCAACAGAAGACATCTGCGAATTTTTATAGAACTCTTTCGAAATCCCTGACGAAAGAGAAAATATATGACGTCTTCCCAGATAATCCTGAGGAGTTTGTGTATAACCTGTCGAGTTTGAATTTAAGCCGCATTGAAATGGAAGTGCTTTCACTCGGATTTAACTTCCATATCCCGAACAACTTTGTCAAAAGAACCGATGTCGCAGCTCAATTCGAAAACCTTTTTTATCAGCTGAATGACCTAACCCCAGTTGATGAGGACAAGAAGAGCTGGTTCAAATCTAAGCTGGTTGACGTTGCAAATCAATACCTCATTACTCCAATGTCATATTCCAAAGTCCTTTCTGATGAGCATCAAAGAGCATTAAAAGCTCTCAAAAATAACGACAGAATAAAAAAAAAAAAACCTGACAAAGGCTCAGGAGTGGTGCTGATGGATAAAGAGGACTATATTGCAAAGATGAAAGCTGTGTTAAATGACCCGTTGAGATTCAAAGTTGACAATTGTCAGAAAGATAAAACTGATGCAGTCGAAAAACGTATCACAAACGCACTGAGAGATCTGCTAAAGAAGGAATTGATTGACAACACTACGTACAATGATTTGAAACCCCGAGGGTCTCGCTTGCCACACATGTATGGCGTTCCGAAGATACACAAAAAACAAGTCCCCCTGAGACCCATACTTTCAATGATCAACTCGCCCCAACATAAGGTGGCACGTTGGCTTGCAGAGAAGTTGGAACCTATTCGTCAACGGCTAGGCGTGCACACTATGAAGGACTCATTTCACTTCTCGGAAAGTGTGAACCACATGAACGTTTTAAATAAGTTCATGGTGTCATTTGACGTAACCTCCTTATTCACAGTGATTCCAATCAACGAAACTATTGAGATCATTTGTCAGCACTCTGATCTTCTTCCACTCCCAGAGTCGGAATTCAAACGCCTACTCCTTATGTGTACCACGGATGTGCAATTCCAATTTGACAACACCCTTTACCGCCAAATTGATGGTGTAGCTATGGGCAGTCCACTTAGCCCTGTTTTAGCAGATACATTCATGTCCAACCTTGAAAGAACAAAGTTGAAGCATGCAATCGACGAAACAAATTCCTACTGTCGATATGTTGATGACACATTTATAGTGTGCAACAATGAAAGTCATGCTTCACACTTACTCGGATTATTCAATGATGCACACAGAAATATTGAGTTTACTATGGAACATGAAAGTGACGGAAAGTTTCACTTCCTCGACATTGCCATGGAACGCCTAGAAGACGGTAGTCTTCAAAAGTCAATTTATCGAAAGCCTACATGGAAAGGACAATACTTACATTTCAATAGCTTTTGTCCAAATAGCTTTAAACGCGGTCTAGTCAAGACTCTGTACTATAGAGCGAGAAGAATATGCTCTATAGAGAAATTAGAGGAAGAATTTGAGTTTCTTGAAAAGACATTGAAGAGAAATGGATACCCTCAAAGGTTCATCAACAAGTATGGAAGATCTGAAGTCACAAATGTAAAACAAATCACAGTGGAAAAAAAGCCAATCTACTTTCAGCTTGATTATAAAGGTGAAAACATTACAGCGATGATCAACAGAAGGCTGAGTACATCACTAGCTATAGCCTATCCTGCAGCCAAGCTCGTTCCCGTCTATCAAACAACTTGCTCTTTGGTGCAATCAAAAATCGATAGATATCCCTCTCATGTGAACTCCAACTGCATATACAAATTTACATGTATCTGCGGGAGCAGTTACATTGGAAGGACAGAAAGAAGGGCATATCTACGATTTTCTGAACATGTACCAAAAAGCTTACGTCTAAAGGGAACAAATTCTTTAAACAGTGCCATCGCCAGGCATCTCCTTGACACGGGTGATGAGGTGGACGTCGAAAAGTCGTTCAAAATTATCAATAGGCAAAAGAGCTCCATTCTCCTCAAGTTTGCCGAAGCAATTTCTATCAAACGCTTCAAACCAGATTTATGTGTTCAGAAAGAAGCAGTTATTTGTCTTTCCTTACCATGGTAACTGGATGTCTTTATTCTCTAATCTGATTACGTAATCTTTGTCTTTAACCTCACCCCTCCTTTTTTATTTTTATTTTAAAATCTGTAATATTGCTTGTCTCTTGTTTCTATGACGTGATTTGAACTCAGTACATCGTTACAAAATTTATTAGTTACTCATCATCTTACTCACCTCTCGTCTTTATTACGTAACTCTTTTACCACTGTATGCATACATCTATTTTGTTTAAACTTGAACTGCCTGGGAAAAAACTATATAAGCGCAATTTTCTGAGCACTGTTCACTTACTGTGGAACCTTCTGTCAACTGACAACATGTAAAATTTGCAAGTATGTAAAAAACCTTTCTGTACGTAAATCTCACAATTTATTTAGGCTGTAAGCAGCTAATGAGAAGCCGACGAAATAAATGATGGTACCATATTATTCTGCACAAACCGCTGTTGTTCTTGCTTTATTTAAATTCATCAAGGGGAATAAATGCAAGAAATGTACGATGATGCTACAGGGCTGGACTGGACTGGACAAAATCAACTAACTCCTGGCTTAAAAAAAGCGGGGAGGTGGTAAAGTGGTTTGTGGAGCGCATTGACCACTTCACTTATTTGGCGGGGAGGGGGTTGTTGCATCAGCCAATGTCAGTGGGTTGATTTTATCCCTGACGAAATCTTAGCACGGATACAGAAGGCTCTCTCTCTCCCTTTTGAATCTCTGTTCACTCTCCTCGTGCTTTGTGTGCTACAAGAAGGGAGTGTGGCGAATGGGACTGATGCACATCTGTGCAAAGTTCTATGTTGAAATCTGTCATTCAGTCAATAGTCAGTCAGACGCAAAGTACTGGTCATCTAAGTAATATTGTTTTTGAAATTTCTAAGTGTTACTCCAATCGTTATTTAGAGACTGTGAAGTGAAGGGTGTGAGGGTTTATCATTCAGAATTGGTCAAGCTGGTGCTTTGTCATCGTCCTTGTGGCTGAATGGTTATTTCACCTTGCCTTCTAACTTGAATGAAGCAACAAGAACAGTTTGTGCAGAATAAAATGGTACCATCATTACTTATTTCGTCGGCTTCTCATCAGTTGCTTACAGCCTAAAGACTATTAAGTTTATATATAGAAACAATTTTAGCATACGTACACAGAGTTCATTTTTAAACAAAAATCAATATATGCATACAATGGTATTGATAACTATAATGATAATCACTTCATCCCAAACAATAATAATCATACACAATGGGATACTTTGGCGTTACGTAATCAAACGAAAGAGAGGATGAAAACATCCAGTTACCAGACAGAGCAAGGGAAGACTGGTAACCCCTTCTTTCTGAACACATAAATAGGTTTTCAGGCGCTTGGCGGAGATTGCTTCAGCAAACTTGAGGAGAATTGAATTCTTCTGTCTGTTGATGACTTTGGACGACCTCCCAACGTTCACCTCATGACCCATGTCAAGGAGATAGATGCCTGGCAATGCCACTGTTGTGAAAGCATTTCTTCCCTACTGGAGACGTACACTTTTTGGTACATGTTCAGAAAATTGGTACCATTTTATTTCGCACAAACAGTTGTTCTTGCTTTATTTAAATTCATAAAGGGCGGTGGTGGGGATAAATGTATAAAGTTTCTGAAAAATCGCCTTCCCCCAGAATCTCGTAACTTGAGTTCGACTCCGAATGGGGTTATTGATACACAATACTGAAAAGTCGTACACTAACAACGAAACAGTCGTGTTCAGTACCCCCCCCCACACACACACCTTGTCAAATTGATGTCAGTTCGTGATTTTTACATGAAATCAATCGATTCCTCGCAAAGCGTGTTGCTGAAGAGTCCCAAACTAGGACGAAACATCTGTCCAGTACTCCCAGCAGGTTTTTCAATGGTTCTCTAACCAATGTCAGCTCATGATGAAATCCTGTAACCTTTTTCTTTTCTTGTTGTTGTCTTTTCTGCGTACTACCACCCTATAGCTGATCATATGAATTTAGCTAATCGTGTACCATTCTGGTCGGGTTACAATCAACCGCCGATTACACATGAGAATTTATCTTCTATAACTTCACGTCTTCGATTTAATGAAAATCTATTGAATGCTCAGATATCTTTCCCAGAGACACCAACAACAGCAACAACTACTGCTACTACGCCTAATAGCAATATCAGTGGTAATAACCATACTAATATTAATCAATTATGCTCAAATTCAGCTGTTTCAAACAGAACAGATAATCCAGCCGTTGTTTCATCAGTTGGATCAACATCAGATGAAAGTCAAACACAGGTAAGTGACACACTATATATAGGGTGGATGATGTGATTTTCTTTACTCATTGTGTTGCGTTTTTTGTCTCTCGCATTCTTTTGTTTCAAGTTATTATTACTGCTAGTACACTCAGGAAAAAAACCACTTCGCCAAGAGACTATAAATTAATTTTGTCATGAAGAGGAAGTCTGCCAGCGAACTAACCAATCAGTTAAGAATGTATAACCGCCTAACAAATATGCAGAATGATATGAATCAGATATATGCTGAGAGAGGAAACTTTCAAGTGAGGTCAGATCTCATGCCACACTTCCCGTTCACTGTTCAACTAGTGGTTTCCTGTTTGGAGTCCCGCTTCATCTACTTCAGCTTGGACAGCTGGACAGTAACATCACCTCTCATACAACAAACATGACTCATTACCTGGGACCGAATACCCTAGTTTTAATTAAATGATGAACTTTAATGGTTCTTTTCACATTCATGTTCGTTTACTTACAGTATCCTTCTGTACAAGTGTAGCGACAGAAGGCAAGGTCTCAGGCAACAGATCGTTTATTGAGAAAATCAACAGATACTTAAAGATTTTTATGTACATTATTATTAGAGTTGTACGACAACGGCACATGTCAAGTGATCCACAACGGAAAACTCAGCGAGGCGTTTGGAGTAAGCACAGGAGTCAGACAAGGGTGCTTATTATCACCAATGATATTCCTAATTGTGGTTAACTGGACTGGATTTTACGTCAGAGAGTGGGAAACGAGAAGACAGGGATATCCTGGACCGACGTGAAGAACCTAGAAGACCTGGATTTCGCCCTTGGATGATTTATGTTTGATGTCACACAAAATCGAAGACTTACAAGTGAAAACCGACAAACTGGTCAAAGAAGCAGCAAACACAGGACTGCAGGTGAAAATAGACAAGACGGAGGTTATGAAAATAACCAAGCAACAACAACAACAGCAGCAACATTCAGCCCCAATCAACATCAACGGGAGGGATTCGAAAGAGGTTACTTCATTCACTTATCTAGGGAGCATTGTCTCAACTACAGGAGGAACGGACGAGGATGTCAAATCGAGAATCGGGAAGGCGAGAAACACATTCATTATCAACCTGAAACCAATCTGGAAATCTTCGTCACTCAGCCTGCATCAACAACAAAATTCAGATTTTCAATACAAACGTCAAGTCAGTCAGTTCTTCTATACGGATGATAGAAACTTGGCAGGTCACGAAGGATATTTCCAACAGCCTGTTGCAGACCTTTATCAACAACTGTCTTCGCTCTATACTGAAGATCAGATGACCGGAAAGAATCACCGGCAAGAAACTATGGGAACAAACAAAACAAGAAGCAATCGCTCAACAAATATGCAGGAGAAAGTGGAGATGGATTGGACATTCGCTGAGGAGGCCGCTGGGTGACATCGCGCATCAGGCCAGTGCTCGAGTGGAACCCGAAAGGGAAGCGGTGAGTGGGACGTCCAAGGGTGACATGGAGGAGATTGTGTGAAGAGGAGTTGAAACAGTATGGATTAACATGGATGCAAGTGAAAAGTACAGCAGAAGACAGAAGCAAGTGGAGACGTGCAGTTGAAGCCCTATGTTCCACTAGGAACCCAAGGAAACAATCATAATAACAATAAATTATTAGAATTATTGTTAGCAGAGAGGCAACGTTTTATGATTGGTTGTTTTCTTGCTGAAGGTTGTTCTGTACTTCTTGTGACCGTTTCTTAGACAGTTAAGCCATATATCTGTGATTCGTATTTGCACATGTTAAGTCTGCTGTGATTGGTTGTTGAGCTCCTCAAGGTTAATGTTTTTTTTTTCTCACGACCCTTATTTGGGACGTAACATTGACGTAAATTGGTGTCTAGAATTTTTGGCTCTCACCACACATGTTATGTAAAGTGCTCTTCTGCTTTTTTCAAAGAAAGTCGATCAGTCAAACGTGTGTGGAACCTCTTGGTTATAGGTCTTTATATAAAATTATTTGTACCTATTTGTGTTTTAAAAATATTTTACAACGACATTTGCTAACCTTTTTCTTCTTCTCTGCATTTTAGCTTCAACAACAGAAAGTTACCAGTATTGATAATGTTCAAGTAGAATCTGTTGACAGTAAACAACCAACATCAACATTATCATCAACGATTACGTCATCACCACCACCACCACCAGCAGCTGCATTACATGAAGACTTGAAGACATCAACATCCATTAATCCCAGCGTACTTACAGAAGTCAATGATACAACTGCTCTATTAAATTTATGCACTGATGCTCAAAATATTTTAACGCATACAACTAAAATAGAAGCAGAACGTTTAGCATTAGCTAATAAATTAGCTGAAATAAATAATACAACAGCTAAATTATTATCTAATTTATGCTCAAGTCAATTAAATTCTAATCTAACTGAAACATTAATTCAAACAACAAATGCTGTACAAAGTGAATTAGCTCGTCTGTTAATTTCTCCTTCAAATGAGGCTAATGGGAACAATTCTAATCAAATTCATAGTAATAATAATAATAATAATAATAATAATAATAATAATAATAATAATAATAATGGCAGCATTAATAAAAGAGACAATTTAGATACTCAAAATACACCCCCACAAAAACCATCACTTGAAATGATAACAACAACAACCGCATAATAATAAGTCATCAACACCTTCCAAAGTACTAGATAATGCTCATCAAAAGGATATCCGTGGTAGTGGTGATGAACATATCTGCTCTATTGACGAGAAAATCAATTCATCATCATCATATGATTCAAAGGATAATGAGTCATCCGGAATCATGTTGGATAGTACTCAACTGACTGGTGGTGGTGGTCAGCTTAGTCATCATGAGGATGTTGACGCTGCTGCTGGTGATGATGGTGATGGCAGTGGCGAGAATGTTATCCAAGAAAAGCCGTCAATAAATACCTCTGTGAATACCACGCTACAGACAACAACAACAACAACAACAGGAAAGGCTGACTCAAGTAATGATGCAGATGAAAGTGGTGGTGGAGTTTCAAAGAAAAGTAAACGAAAAAATAAAAAGGCTAATAAAAAGTGAGATTTCTATTTTGTGTCATACGTTTTTTCTCTCTTTTATTAAAAAAACTGATTTGTTTATTCAAGTATTGGTTTTGTAGGGATATTTTTGTTTGACTTAGTTAAGGGATTTCATCATGAGTTGAAATCAATTAAAGAATTATTGGACAACCAGCTGGGAGTGCTGAACAGCTGGAGTTCGAACCGCGGACCTTCTGGTTACAAGGCTAGCGAGCTCGTAGACCATTCATCAGCCACTGGGACTCCACTGATCCAGTGGCCAGCTAGCTCATGAATTCTAACATCTGACCATCTATGACAGCGTGACCACTTCGCAATGTCTTCTTCGATGAGTTACTACCTACCTCACCTTCAACCTGCTGTATCCTAATTAAGTATAAGTAAAGGGATAACAAATGGCTAGTAAATGTGTGCCACGCAATTCCATATTAGTTTGTTTATTAGATATATCACAGTGAAACAGTGTTATTTACTGGATGACGTTTCGAACAAAATTTATTATTATTATTACCCGGATAATTTTAGTCAAGAAATGTAAAAATAAATAATGATATTGGCGATAGCGATAATAACAATAATAATAATAGTGATAATAATAATAATATTAATAACGACACCAATAATAAGGAATCTAAATCATCAGTTGTAATTCCATACAAGGAAGGAACCTCGGAAACCACCTTACGCAGAATTCTTAACAAGGCAGGAATAAAAGTGGTTGGCATTCAAACCCACAAACTCAATTAGACACAAGCCTTGTCGATTAAAGGATCCTGCCAGTGAAGCCGTTAAAACAAAACAATTTAGTTTATCTAATACCCTGCAATGATTGTCAGGTCAAATACATAGGTCAAACTAGTAGAACAGGGGTAGTCAGACTAGCCGAACATAAAAACTTAGCAAAATCTAGATTGGTTGACCTGAATAAGATAAGAAATCTAGAGAATAGTTCAGCTATAGCACTACATGCAGTTACACACAACCATACAATAGGATGGGATAGGATGACAGTTTTAAAATCTAATGTAACAGCAGGGTGGAGGGAGAGATTGATAACAGAAGCTTTGTTTATCGAATCAACTGCAAACCAACACGTGTAATAGGAATGATTCAACACCTGTCCCAGATATCTGGAAAATTCTACTACCCATACGACAAATAGGAGAGAACAAAGAAAACTATAAAACTCAAGTTTCAAAGTCGTGTGATTCTATTGATATGATTATGAACAATAAATTTTGTTCGAAATGTCATCCAGTAAATAATACTGTTTCACTGTGTGATACATCTAATAAACAAACTAATATGGAATTACTTACTACCACAGTGCCCAAGTTTTACACATATATTAGTGTGTCACGCATACCGAGCTACTGTCTTCGTCAACGAGCAAGGATTAGCTGGCATAGGATATAGGTTAGAAAATTGCCCATGAAGTGTCTTTGGCAATGTTATTTTCAGCCGATTAGACACACGTGTAGAGGCACTGCTAGGTTGAAGTTATCTAGATTGTATTGTAACAACAGAAGACAAGGGTCAGGCTACAGATCGTTTATTAAGGATTTTAATGTACATTATTGTAGATTATTGTTAGTAGAAAATAGTCTTTTGATTAGTTGTTTCTCACAGAAAGTTAACCTTGCATCTCTTTATGGCTGTGTCAGATCATCCATATGCTAACTGTATCCGCCTACGCAAAGCCTTTGTTCTCATTTTCTCACCACCAATATTGGGGACAAACATTGACGTCAATTACTGTCTACCAACCTTGGCTAGCAGCCAGCTCTCACCACAGTATGAGTTAAGGGACTGGATATGTTGTCGGTAATATGGGGCTCAAAATCGTTTTCACTGGTACAGACAGATTCATTCATTCTTCAATGGGCTTCTAGTTCCGTTGAATTCCATGTAGTTATGAAAATTAATTGATTATCTGCAAAATCCAGTTATTATTTCAAAAAGAGTCTGTTATTATAATTTTTTCTTCAGTATGACGCAATGCATACTATTTTGTCATTCAATAATATTTTTACATTCATGATTATTATTATTATAGAGCTGACTAGTGGTTAGAAAGTGTGAAATAGTTCAGTTATATATTGCACAGAAGTTTTAAAATATGTTTGATATTATGAGAAGTTGAATGGCTTCATTCATTATATATTTAGACCCATTCACCCACTAATAATTTACTTGAAGTGAATACAGGAGTATGACGGATCTGCCTATCATCTCCGATGATATTCCTAATTGTGGTCGACTGGATCAAGCCCCAGACTGTGCATGGGGAGTGAGAAGATAGGACTAAGGTGGACGGATCGATGAGAAGACTCTAGAAGATTTGGATTTCGCGCATGGATGATTTATGTTTAGTGTCACACAAACTCGAAGACTTGCAAACAGGCAGGCAGGCGAAGACCAACAAGCTGTCAGAAGACGCGAGCAGGCTGTGAAGACAGGACTGTAGGTGAACATGGAGAAGACGGAGGTGATGAAGATAACCAACCAACCCAACAGTGATAGTAACACCAACTACAACCTGCACCAGTCACCATCAACGTGAAAAACATGAAAAAGGTTGCTTCCTTCACTTATCTGGCTAGGAAGCCAGCATCGTTTCAACCACAGGCGACAGAACGGATCAGTATATCGAAGCTAGTCGGAATCGGAAAGTCAAGATACACTTTCTTCAATTTAAAATTGGTTTGGAAATCTTCTGGTCTCACTCAGCGAGCATAAAGAAGAAGAATTGGATTTTCGACACCATTGTCAAGTCAGTCAGTCACTTCTCTGTGGGTCAGAAACTTTGTGGGCGCATCACGAAAAGCATTTCTGACAGCCAGTTGCAGACTTTTATCAACATCTGCCTCCTTCGCTGGCTTCATACTGAATATCAAATGACCGGCCAGAAAGAATTAGCAAGAAGAAACTCTGTCTGGGAACAAACCAACAGGCGAGAGCCGATCGCTCAACAAATATGTTGGAGAAAATGGAGATGGATTGAACATACGTTGAGGCGACCGTCGGATGACATTGCGCGCAACGCAGGCCAACAGTCGAGTGGAAAGTGAGTGTGAAACGACGAGTGGGTTGTCGGTGCCAGAGTGACATAGAGGAGGTCATGTGGTGAGGAGGAGGGGGGAGATGAGAAATTATGGGCAATCGTGGGTTGAGCCAACTGAATAGGACACCAGAAAATAGAAGGAAGTGGAGATGTAAGTATAAAAATTGGGCACTGTGGTAGAGTATAACTCCATTATAGATAAGATTTTATTTTGATAAATCACACAGTTTTGTACAGTAATATTGACTGATGACCACGTTTCGAGCACAATCTATTGCTTATAATCATATCAAGTCATTCACACAACTTTTTACTTCATTTATATACATGATTTATCAAAACAAAATCTTATCTATATTAAAGTGGAGATGTGTTGTTGAAGCTCAGTGTTCCACTGGGAACCCAAAGGAACAATAATAATAATAATGCACTTGAAAAGTGACGTCCATAGATCGGGTTTTTATATGTGGTCGATCTAGACAGATCGACCTGAGAACAGCTGTCTAGAGCTTTCTGATTGTCAATGGATGTCAAACTGAAGTTGATCTGATCCGAATGTCAACTAAAATATTTTTTCAGTCTTGTTAATTAATGAATCTGTAGTGCTTATTATTTCCCAGGATGCCATCTATCCTGAGAGTGTTGTGGTTCATTGTCTTAGGCATTTGCTTTTCGTTCAGCTGGCCTAGGGTTCGAATGCCACCTCACTTAAGCCAGCTTTGGCTACTATGTTGTACTCATCAGTCCTTACAAAATGTATGTGGCTCGCAGTTTGGCATATAAAAAAGCTCTTGTTGGTATTATTATATCCTAAATATTTTTGAAGAGTTAAATTTTCTTTTTGATAACCAGTGGTGTTCATCAGGGATGCCCACCAGGGTCCCCATTTCTGTTTAGTTTCATGATAGATGCACTAATCGACTTAAACCTAGCTGACTTTAACGACTCAAGGATTGACTTGTTATCAGGAAATAATCTCGTTGGCGTAGATTATGCAGATGATGTAATCCTCCCTCCTGAGTTAAGACACTGATAAAATTCAGAATCTTCAGAACACCTTGAGGAGAAGAAATCTTCGAGTTTTTGGCATATGAGTCGCTCCTACTGTGAAGTGTAAGATGATGTACGGTACAGGACTGGACTACGTCGACTCCTAGCTTAAAAGTAGCGGGGGGGTGGTGAAGTTGTTAGTGGAGCGTGTTGACCACTTCATTTATTTGGGGTATTGCATCAACCAGCGCCACAGGGTTGATCTGATCGCTGAAAAAATCTCAGCTCGGATACAAGAGGTTGGTTTGGCATATGCCAGCATACGCCATCTCTCTCTCTCTGACTTAGTATACGTGATATCCATCTGGCTGGCCATCGAATAAAGGACGTGTGTAATGCTCAGCAGCACTCTCGCTCCATCCTCCTTTATGGCTGCGAGTGAGGCATGGTCATCGAAAGTGGAAAATATGAAAAGCCTGGCTAGCTAGCTGTCTTTCATCATAGTTGTGTGTGTTCTGTCTCCCGTGTGTGTTAGTTGGTGGTGGTGGTTAGGCATCGGTGGTCGAGTGCTAAGTAGGGGTGGGTAAATCAATCGTCGAGGTGGTTGTGAAGCTACTGCATCGATTGAGAGACATGGTTAGGACATGTGTCGCGCACACCACTGTGTTATGCAATCGACCACCTTCCTCGATGATGGGCAATGTTAGCTGACTGGCAGAGGATGGATGAGGCTGGAAAAGAGTTAGCTAGTGGTGGTCAAACGAGAACATCAGTCAATGAAATCCACAACTACAGTGATATGCCGGTTTTCTTTTACATTTTTCAAAATTATAATTTGTCAGTATTCAAATGAGATTTTAAGAAAGAGCTTAATAAAATATTAAATTTCGGTTTGCCACTTTTGTAGATTGACTGCAGAGCAAGAGAAACAGTTAGCCTGGGAGATTGAATTCAATCGTCGTAAAGCTGCAGCGCTAGAGCAGAAATTAGCTGAAGAGGCTAGATTGAAGAAAATAGCCGAAGAGGAGGCTCTTGCTCTTGCTATGGAGAAAGCATTAGCTGATCAAGAAAAAGCTCGTGCATTAGCTGAACAAAGTAAACGTGAAGCATTACGCATGAAAGCTGACAGTGAACTGAGTCGTCTGAAATTGCCTGAATCTGCACGATGGGCTGCTGGATCTGTCAATACTACAGAGAAGCCGCCTGCTAATGATTTACGATCTATTCAAGCTGCACAAGAAGCAGAAGAGGTCAGTTTTTTTGTTTTTTGAAACTTTGACTACTTATCATCACATATATATGATTGTCTATCCTCATACAAAGCGTTTTAATGTGTTGTAGTCATTGGCATATCGTGTCGAAAGCGCCTTGATTCTCCTTTTTTTCACAAATGCTACTTCTGCCCTTCCTTCATATTGTGTTTCTTTGTGTCCCTTTTCACATCTCCCATGTATCTTCACAACGTTGTATCATTTTCTTTCGCTAATGATTTTATATGCCAATCAACATCTCTATGTACTACTGATACATCTTATCAGTAGCATACGACACAGTATGAGCCCAGATTCACAGGAGCATTTATGTTACTGGACATGAATAGAGAAAATCTAGGATATTAAGTTGACTATCTTCATTAACAGAAACATTTAGGATGGAAGTAGAACCCTAGGAGAGAGAGAGAGTAGTTAAAGGTTGATCGGTCAACAACAGATTTAATAATTCCCATTGTAGCATTAAGAACACAATATTCAGCGAAGAGACTCTTTTCAACAACGAATTTATTATCAAGCTGTACAATCGTATATGTATATGTTTTTAAAGAAATTATATCCGGTGAGGGAATTAGATCAAAGGTGTGAATACATGAAATAATAATAATAATAGTATGAAATGCAATTAAAATATTTGTTATTATAATCGTAGTTAGATGTGTAGTGGCAAAACAATTAATGCCATATATAAAAATATTCAAGTATTGGTTTTGTAGGGATTTTGTTTGATTGGATGGAGGATTTCATCATGAGCTGACATCAGTTAGAGAACCAATGGAAAACCAACCGGGAGTACTGGACAGCTGTTTCGTCCTAGCTTGGAATAGACTCTTCAGAAGTATGCACCCACCAGGGTTCGAACCCAGGATCTTGTGGTTACAAGGCGAGCTCCTAGACTATTGAGCGACTGGTCCTATTCAAGCAGTTAACCTGGGGTTCTAGTGGGAAGCAGTGACCAGTAGGATACAGCAGGTTGAAGATGAGGACAGTTAATCACATCGAAGAAGACATTGCGAAATGGCCGCACTATGTCGTGAATTGGCAGAAGTCAGAATTCAAGGACTATTGGATCGGTTCCCAGTGGCTGGTGAATGGTCTACGAGCTCTCTCGCCTTGTAACCAGAAGGTCCTGGGTTCGAACCCCGGTGGGTGTGTACTGCTGAAGAGCCCCGAAATAGGACGAAACAGCTGTCCAGTACTCCCGGTTGGTTTTCCAATGGTTCTCTAACTGATGTCAGCTCATGATGAAATCCTTCATGCAATAATCCAAATTGTTGGTTATGCGACTGAAAGTTGTTCTGAGTGTATTGCAAGCTGGAATATAACTGTGGTGAGAGCTGGCTGCTAGCCAAAGTTGATAGACTATAATTGACGTCAATGTTTATGTCCCCAATATTGGTGGTGAGAAAATGAGAACAAAGGCTTTGCGTAGGCGGATACAGTTAACATATGGATGATCTGTTGCCTGACCCTTGTCTTCTGTTGTTACATAACTACTGAAATAAATATTAACTGTTGGCAATCATTCACGTCAACTACTAGTAGTGTGCTTGCTAGCCAAATCGAAGGAATCTACACATCTGGTGGCTGTTTCGTTCATTTGAAGTTAAGCCCATCATCAGAGCAGTGTTGTATACTCGTTCTGATTGAGTTCAGAAAGCTGAATTGGTAATATACACATACATAAAAATCATAATTCACCGTGTGCAGATTAAACAATTCAAGATGAAGGAAATATACCACAGCACAGCAGTTTCCTTTTTGAAAGTCAGAATAAGAACACACGCTACCGCTTATCTTCATTATTATTGACCAGAGTATACCACCTAACATGTACGTCGGTGACACAGCGGTTAGGACGCTCGCCGACCATGCACATGGTCCGGGGTTCGATCCCCGACCGACGCACTTCCTTTACCTCGCTAAGCCAGAAATAATTCTGGTAAAGAGGAAAGGTTGGGCATGAGGCTAGCAATCCCATCCTGTAAAAATAAAACACTGCTGCAGAAACTTCAAGCCACTAGCTTGAAGCCCTATGTTCCACTGGGGAACGTGAAGGAAAAAAAAATACCACCTAACATGAGAGAGCGAGGGATTTTAACGCAGATACACCAATGGTTAAATATAGTATCATGTGATAGTTTTCTTATAATGATGGACTGGGAGGGGAGGACGTAGGCTTTTACGTTTTTATATAGGTCAAGGTGATTGTGGTTTTGCATTTAGAAATATGCAATGCAAAACTAAATGTGCTCTGTGTTTGTTTTTGTTTGTGTGTTTCTTAAATTTCGTGTTTAAACAAGACAGCGATAAAAGTGGTGATTATATTTTCAATTTCACAAAAGGACACACACGTACATATATATACATTGTGGTGACGTGTATACTTTTATCGTTGATGTTTTTGTTGTTGCCTTTAAGACCAAAAAAAAAACAACTTTTGAATTCTAATCTTACTTCCAATGTGTACATATGGTGTGAAATCGTTAACATAGTCTGCTAATGTATACTTATTATTGTTGTTATTATTATTGTTTCCTTTAATTCCTAGAGGAACATAGGGCTTCAGCTGCACGTCTCCATTGCGTTCAGTTCTTAATGCTTATCTGTTTACATAGTGTAACACCCCCGCCCCAGTTATTCTATTCCTGTTTCATTTTTATGTTGCATTTTATTTTTGTGCAAAGTATCTCCTCGTGCGCATATTGTATCCATCTGTCCACATTGTAGTGAAAACATCATATTGAGTTACCTGGAAGACGACAAACTGAACGAGGATGTACACTTGTAACAACAGAAGACAAGGGCCAGGCAACAGATCGTTTATTACGGAAAATCAACACATTTATATATTTTAATGTACATTATTGTAGACTATTGTTAGTAGAAAATACAGTCTGTTGATTGGTTGCTTCCCACACAAAGTTAACCTTGCATCTCTTGTGGCTGTGTCAGTTCATCTATATGTTAACTGTATCCGCCTGTCCACCTTGACCTTGTTTTCACATGACTAACATTGACCTCAATTACTGTCAACCAATTTGGCTAGCAACCGTCTCTCACCACACACTGTTCCATTAAATCTTCGTCATCTATGCCTCAAATATTTTTACTGCGCTTTCAGTCTTTTCACCTACCGGTGATCAATTTGCTGTCAACATTCCTGTTCAGTATAGTCCCCGTAAATTTTATTTTCCTTTTTTTCCTTCACCTTTGTGTACTAAATGGAGTGTGTGACAATTCGGCCTTCTGCACTTCTTTACAAAGTTATGTATTCAAAATCAGTTAAACCAGTCACTGAATATTTATTTGATAATATCCCCAACTACTGTGTTTGAATTCAGTTATGTCTGGAACAGGTCATTCATGTATTCATCACCTCCGTCATCTCTATGATGTTCACTTGCAGTTGTGTCTTCTCTTTGCCTGCCCCCCCCATGCCAAATCTTCGAATACATGTAACATTAGATATAAATCGTCGACGAAGTACAGCTCTTCTAGAGTCTTCTTATTGATCCAAGCAAGGTATTTCTGTCTTCTCATCTTCCTCTACAGTCTGTTGCATAAGGCAGTCGACCGCAATCAGGAATGCGATCGGTGATAGAAGGTGCAGCCTTGTTACATTCCTGTCTTTACTTCATAGGTTTCGTCGTTTAGTTTTCTATTGTGATGTAGGTGTCCAATGAAGTTGATGAAGGTTTCGGTTAGTTGGAAGTGTTGAAGCAGTTTCCGAATTAATTCTCAGTCAACGCTGTTGACCGGCTTTCCAGGTGGATGTAGTTGGATAGGGGTGGCGGGAAGCTGGCGAGGTAGAGATTTAACTGTGTTATGGTATGCTGCGTCGTAGCGTTGCAATTTGATGAGCAAATTATTTTCTGTCTGTGAATGTAACTTGTTTCGTTTGGAGTTTTGTATCCAGGATGACACGACTTAATATTCCGTGCTTGGTGTGGAGAAGAGCATGACTTTGTGGCAATGTCCACAGAGACTTATGTCGGCCTTGTTTAATAGTTTGACAGGGGAGCCTCCTCTCCTTCTTTGCAAGCGTTTTGCAATAGTGGCTTGCAGATATCCTCTGAGTTGTGTGCGTGTGTGTGTGGATGTTGTTTTATTTCTTCAGTGGTTGTGGAGGAATTTCGTCTGATGCTTCTGGCTTTCCCGGTTTTTGGTAGCTTTATGATATTGGAGACTTGTGTTTTTATTTATCGGAGGACTGGTGTTCACTGACAGTTGTTTGGCTCATAAGAAAAAGGCATAAACAAAGCGAAGAAAATTTTCTTTTCGACGATTCATTTTCATAAGCTGTTGTACACAATCGTAATTATATTTAATAAAGAAATCTTTAGACCAATCAGATACTGGCAAACTTTTTCCTCGGAAAATGTATTGCATAATTTCAGGTGTAACCTAGACGGGATGACTAATTGTAAGTTAGAAAAGAGGCAGAAGTTAGCATGATGTAATAAGTGTGAGATAATGACTAATCAATAAGCTCGTGTAGAATGGACAGCAACTAGTTGAACGGCGATAAAGTGTTTGTATATAAAATCTGTATGAAAAGCAATGCTATTAATAAACATTAATAGAGTGGTAATAAAATATGGATGATGAGAATAACAATAATTAATAATAAACTAACATAATAAAAAAGAAGCAAGATTATGGAAAGAACTTTACTCTGGCCACGGTAGGGCGAGAGAATGTACGTATCGCTTTTGAATTCAGAGGTCCGGTTTCAGATCTCGAATGACTAATGCTTCAGCTATGTACATATGGCGTATGCGAAGTCACTTTGTACGATATTGAGGGACTGTGGAGCATCCATGCAAGTGGGGTGCTCGATGTCCTGAGATGACATGGTGTTCGAGGTTGGAGCTGCTGCTATTCTTTTCTCCTCTGGCTAGCTAGCCAATCGGGACTGTGTTCCAGAATAAGTTTGTGAACTTCACGTGGCGTACGGCCGATATACTTTTCTCCACACGAGCAAGTATAAAGTTGTTTGTTGGTTGCCGGTGGTATTTCTGGACAAAATGATGAGGGGATTAATAATGATAATGATTACACAAATGTATTTTTAAACTTTTTTTCCCTTCAAGACCATGAGTGAGTAAAGAAGTAAGCAGCGATTTCAGTCTTGGATTAATTTTCCCCTGTCTTATTCCCCGTCATCGTTGTTTTGTCTTTTTGTACTTTGTAGGAAGAAAAACGTCGTCATAGACTGCTGTTAGCTGAACAAATGTCTGCGTTGACGCCTTCCCCGGCAAATGTATCATCATCAGTAAAACCTACACTAGCTTGGTCTGAAATTGCAAAATCTGAAACACATTCAACAACAACATCACCAAAAACTAATGATGCATCAAAAGATGAAAAGTTCGCTAAGCGTGTAAGTTTAAATTTGAAATTTTATGAAACACACTTGACAGACTGGTAATATTTGTTAAGGGGGGATAATGTATCACTGTTAGCTATTATTGTTTTAACTGAAATAATTAACATATCTTTCAAGTTGCTAGTTGTTTGATGACATATATGTATATACAGATGATATACTACTCCTGAGTGAAGTTTCTGATCAGCTGCAGAGTCTTCTGATCACCTGGATATAGAAACCTCAGTCTGTTTGTCCTGCCATCCCACACAAACACACACACCCACGCCCGCTGCTGTGGAATGTAACATTATGCTACAGAAGGACATCTGTACACAGGCCTCTAGTTGAAAGATTTAGAGAAGAGTTAGTGTTGTATGTGCTACTGTGATAAGATTTATCAGTAGTATATACATAAAGAGATATTCATCGGCCGGCATACGATAACATCAAATAGCAGGGGGAGATAGATTTGATGTCAGTCAGAGAAAGCAAATCATACAGCGTTGTGGAGATATACGGGAGAATTGAAAGAAACACAAAGAAACACAGTGTGAAGAAAGGTTAGAAGTAGCACAAATGATGTGGCGTTGAAGATAAGGTGTACATAATTTGGCTATAAAGAGATACCAAATTTTTAAAAAAAAACATTATTATTATTTCCTTTAATTCCTAGAGGAACATAAGGCTTCAGCCTCGCGTCTCCATTGCATTCGGTTCTCTGCTAGAGTCTTCACCTGGCTCCAAGTCTGTCCACATGCTTTCATCTCCTCTTCACATGACCTCCTCCTTGTCACCCTCGCACTGACGACCAACTCGCCACTTCCCTTTCGGGTTCCAATCGAGCGATAGCTTGTCTAGTGATGTCACTTGATGCTTTGTTTCCTCAGAGTATGACCAATCAGTCCACCTCCATTTCTTCCTGCCTATTTGTTGCACAATAGGTTCCTGGTTGGTTTGCTCCCAGAGATCTCTGTTGCTGATCTTTTCTGACCGGCCATCTGATCTTGAGTGGTATTGAGCGAAGACAACTGTTAATGAAGGTCTGCAGTTTGTTTGAGATGCTCTTTATGACGCACTGGCCAAGTTTCTGATCCATCCGTATAGTAGCACTGACTTCACATTGGAGTTGAAAATTCGGATCTTATTTTTGATGCTGAGTGCTGTTGACCTCCACACAGACTTGTGAGTAATAAAAGCTTGTCTTGCTTTCCCGATCCTCGTTGGTTTGATAAGCCTCATCAGTTCCGTCCGTCTATAGGTGAAACGATGCTTCCCATGTAGGTAAAAGAGGTTGTTTCTTTCAGGTTCCTCCCATTTATGCTGGCTGATTGTTGTCTGTTGTTGTTGTTGGTGGTGGTGGTGTCCAGGAATCTTCATCACCTCAGTTTTCTCTATGTTCACCTGAAGTCCTATCTTTGATACTTCTTCTGCCAACTTGTTGCTTTTCATTTGCATATATCATCGGCGAAGTCCAGATCCTCCAATTTTTTTTGTGAGGGTCCACTTTATGCCTGTTTCCTGGCTGCCCTCCGTCTGTCGCATTATCCAATCTACTGCAAAAAAAACATACTTTTACCAAATCTCTTGTTTTCTACCGTTATACTAATACTTCAACGAGGCACACGTTTATGTATTTACACTCTTATAAAACATACAGAAGTAACATGATATCCTTTTTCTTCAATAGAATAATCAATTTACATTAATGTTGACTTACTAAAAAAAATCAATTTAAAAACATCTTTTCTATAATTATAAAACATAAAATGATTGAGCAAGGAACACCCCCCTTTCCATAAATTCCTCTTCCGGCTCTACAATTATATATATGTTTATATACACAGAATATTCTAGATTAGTAGTTAATAACAATATTAGTGTTTTTTTTTAAATAATATCGATTTGTTAAGTAACGTTAATGGAATTACAGTTCATTAAAGATGCTTAAATTATGATAATAATAATAATAATAATAAAGATATAGTAACAAATAGAATATATACTAAAATTAGGAAAATTCCACAAAAATTGAGGATCATTCAAACCTAGATGGCCGCCAGTGGGGTAAGGACAGTGTTTGAACTAGCTTCTTTTACAATTGTTTATCGAAGGAGTGAGTAGCCGAAGAAGTGAAAAGCCTGGTTAGCTAGCTAGCTGTCTTTCATCATAGTTGTTTGTGGTCTGTCTCCTGTGTGTGTTGGATGGTGCTGGTGATATAATAGGGTGAGCAATATTGAAGTTAGGCAACATCAGTGGTCGAGTGGTAGGTAGGTAGGTAGGTGTAAGTAAGGAGGGAAAATCAATCGATGAGGTGGTTAGGACACGTGTTACGCATACTACTGTGTAATGCAATCGATCACCTTCGTCGACTGACGTGCAATGTTAGCTGACTGACATAGGATGATGGGTGAGGTTGGGAAAGAACTAGCTAGTGGTGGTCAAACGAAAACATGGCTTCATCTGTCAATAAAATCCACAACAGTTAGTGTAAGCCGGGCAGTGACGTTTATTCTCTTCTCTTGCTTTGTGTGGTACATGGAAGGAGTGTGGCAACTTGGGCTGATGCACATCTGTGCTCAATTTTATGTTGAAATCAGCCAGTCAGTCAGTGATTGACTGTAGCTTGTGAATTTATCGGTTTGAAACTTACGTTGTTTTTCTTCTGTCTCAGATTTATTCAAACAGTCAGTTAGTACCACATCATAATAGATATAAGTCATTTTTAGGTGTTAGCTTACAGTTAAGGAACCATTACATACAAACCAGATAGTATTGAATAGTTTGTTTCATACTTCTTTCATTGAAGTCAGTTCCTGATCTATTTTGAAATTAGTTCAATCCCTGCAAAGTAGTACTTGAAGGTCGATCTAGTGATCTCTAGTGAATGATGCTGCCTGATGTTCTAGCGGGAATGGTGGCTAGCCGGATCCACCAAGTTGATTGTGAAAACAAGTACTCGTTGGTGATATTTGCTGGTGGTCGCGTTATTGTATCGCGAGTTGACAGAGGTTAAATTTGGTTGGTTGTTGGAATACCTTTCGGTGACTTACCTTGTTGTTTTAACCTCTAGGTCTTGGGTTCAATCTCTGATGGTGTTATGGGCGCGTCCTGTTCTGTCGCGAGGAGTCCTAAACTGGTTCAGAATAGCTCTTCAGAACTCCCTGGTCTTCATTGTCCGCTAATTGTAGTCAGCTCCTGAGCATTTTCGAGATGGATTATTTCTTGAGGTTATTTCGAATTACCCTGTTTATTGATTATATTGTGGAGGCGTTCATATGAGGAGCCGACATGTCATCAACAGTCGAGCCCATCTGTCAAAAGACTTCAAATTTAAAATTTCTTCAAAAGAAAGTAACAACTCATACCCGTTACAGAAGAGGAGTAGAGGTGAATCTCGTGACCCCATTGGCTAAGTGTTTGAAACAATGGATGCTGGTTAATTGGTGAATCGTGACTAGCAGTGGAATCCAGGTTAACGCGCATTTCGTCCTATTTGGGACTCGTCATCTGCACGTACCTGCATTCCCCAGTGAGTGATGCTGCGCATCCAGGATTCCACACTGCTATTGACCATCCACCAATTAACTTCTAATTCCATGCCCAGACATTGTCGAAGCATCTGCACAAGAAGCCAACAGACATGTCAACCTGAGACCGATCAATCGACGGGAAAATTCTAAAACTGAATTAAATGATGGATGCTAGGTTCAAGTGTGAATGAATGAGAATACCATCTTTCACTGAGATGCAGATGTATCCATCTGATGACTTCCAAACATGTTGAAGTGTGCGTCTTAGATTCCACTGCTAACCCCCACCAAATCAATGAAACACAGTGAAATTCTCAGAGTATTTTTTTATTCCACTTCCTTACTCTTCATATCACCTGTGCAGATTTCACATGCTTTATACTACTTACAAATTCCTGTCAGTAGTGTATGCTGTAATTTTGTACAAAAACAGTGTTTCATATTATCGTTTTCCTGTTATTTTTTGGTTTTTGCTTTATGTGTTAATCTATATTAGACTGCTGGCGTCGCTCAACCAATAAGTAATACTACACGTCCACCGAAATCCAATCCCCATCAACAACACACGACAAATGCTACATCCGTGTCAAGTATAAAATCTGTTGAAACGTCAACACCACCTGGTCACATATCGTCATTATCATCAGTGTCTAATGTTGTTGAGATGAAGAATACCGCTACAAAGGTTCAACTGATCAGTTCAACTGATAATACTACTACTACTAATAATAATAATACAACTAAGAAATGTCAATCCACTCCACCAATCCCATCAATATGGGATTTACCTGTATCTAGTACTCTGGATAATACTACGAATTCTGTTGGTGTAAAAAAAGCGAGTAATAAAAAGAAGAAAGTAAGTTCTACTTACCTACCTATCTACCTACCCACTCACCTACCTACTATTATTATTATTATAAATATCACTTTAATATTGTATATGTGTATAGTTTCCAGGTTAAAGAATGTCTCTCTAAGGAAGACAAACGCACCAACAACCCTGAAACAACAACCAATCGCACTCGGAAGATATATTTCTGTCCCTAATCCCCCTTAATTTTGCCTAATCTAATCCTAAACAGTCCTGAAATTGAAATAAGAAGAAATTAGTTCAGCGAAGAGTCTCTTTTCGGCGAATTCATTCACTTAGCTGTACAGTCGCAAATATATACAATTAATTTTTTGTGTGTGTGTGTGTACATTAGGTTTGTCAAAATCAAAATCAAAATAACAGATAGTATGGGTTGTTGATTACATCATCAAAACAATAAAGAAATTAAAATGTTTGATTAATAATCAAAGTTGTAACTAAGTGGGGTGGAGATTGGTAAGATGTGAGTAGGGTTACGTAATATAGACATGTTTAGAAAGATTAGATGTTAGTGAAGGAGTATGGAGACAATTATGAAAATAAACTAGATAATAGGTGAAAAGATTGAATGGGTAAGTTACTAAAATTATTATACGAAAATTGCGAAAAAATTTGATAACAAAATGTTGATGACAGATAAACTTGAAATTAAACCCACGGTAGTAGGAGGGGTTGGAGAAGCTTCTTCTGTGTGCATAAATCAGGCTTTTCTATCCAAATCGCAAAGGCTTCGGCAATACAAGGTATACGGAAGCTTGTCGATTTTGGAAGGCTTCTTTTGACTTTATAGATGACTTTGAACGACTTCTCCTTGCAAATCGAATGACCAGTGTTGAGTATATGCTCGATAATGGCGCTCCTTATTGTTCCGTTGTTACCTTTCGGTAGCCAGGCGGGATAGTGTTCTTGAACTCTTTTAGATAAAACTCACATCGAACGACCTATATACCTCGCTCCGCAAGAGCAGGTGAATTGGTTCTGAAATTTTCTTTTGCCTAACCCTCAACTGACTAGATATCTTTTTTCGCACTGTTCTTACTTACACTTCGTTCATCATTTTTCTGCGAACATAGTGTCTTTCACCTGGTTTCATTGACTTATTTTGCTTGTGTGTGTGTGCACTTCATCAGGCTGATTGGTTTATTTTGTCTCCCCTTTAAGATCTGTTCTTTAACTTGGCCGGTGGTGGTGGTGGCAAGCAGTGTTGTATGTCTATGGTTCTTGTTGCGTCCAATTTGGATTCGTCAGTTTGATATGCCTGCATCTCTTGTGAGTTATAATGTCCTTACTGAGACTCGACAACACCACTCATCGTTTCAAACGCGAAATTGGGGAAAAAATTGGCTTGATAGGTTTTACTGCTTGATTCCACTACCGACCAAGTAATATCAAAGGATTGTAGAAGTTATCTGTGCTTGGAGGAGAACTTGTAGATCAACGGGAAATACAAAAACTTAACAACACAGTATTTATATATAGCTGTAAATTTCGCGTAGCTAGGTAAGTGTAGGCTGTCTGGTTGTAGTCCTCAGGATGCTAAGAAGAAATGGTGTTTGACATTGTGGATGTAAATGCGTATTATTTGTTACATGTTGGACCACGAATTGATATCATTTAGAGAACCATTGAAAACCAGCAGGGAGCACTGGTCAGCTGTTTAATCCTAGTTTGAGACTGGTCGACAGTATGCATCCACTGGGTTTCGAACCCAGGACATTGGTCGGCGGTTGTTCTAAAATCATGAATTGGTAGAAGATAGAATTCACGGGATGGCCATTGAATCGGATCCCAGTGGCTGAATGGTATACGAACTTGCCTTGTAACAGGTAGGTCCTGGGTTCGATACCCAGAGGCGGCGTACTACAGATGAGTCCTAAACTAGGACGAAACAGCTGTTCAGTACGCAGTGGTTCTCTAACTGATATCCATCTCTGTTCTAACCTGAAATAATCAATCATTGTCGTTTTCGATGTTAACTAAATCCTAAACAATAATTGTTCTCCTCTCCCCCCGCCCACCCTTAAATTCCTTTTTACTGTTGTTACACATAGTTTCTTTTCCCTAATTCTCTTTTTAAGTATATCGTGTGATGCAGAACTCGCCAAATTTCTACACGGATAATTTAGTCGATCAACCAATCAGTCAATCAAAGTTATTTGTTTTGATGTAGGCTATGTAGTAGAATCCAGGAGTGACTGATGAGTCCTAAATATGACGAAACACGAATCATTTGATCCTACTCTTTGCTTCGAAAATAACTAACTCTAAGCTAATAATCTTCATCATATCCGAAATATGCTTTCAAGGAGCCCACAAATAAGGCTGATCAGTATCAGTGGGCAAATCACAATCTCCGATAACCCTGATAGATATTAGGCGCCAAGGTAAACATAAAGGGGATGTATGGGTAAAGCTTTCTCTTATTGATCTTTGTGTCTTCAGCTGTGTGCCACAAGATACAATCACGTGTCTCTAGTCAGACTGATGACATTTGATTTACAATCTAGATTGTCTTGTTGGAGGATAAGACAAGCAGATGGACAATTCGATCAGGACATGAAAATCCACTCATCTGTAATTGCATACGGTTTTATGTAAGTAGGCATATAAGTGATATAGAATATGGAATCTTTGAAGTTATGTATTTATTTACTTATTTAAACATGAAGAACTTGGTATAATATAGCACCAAGAAGATGCGCCACACAATAATAATAAAACAACATATGAGAGAACGAATAAAGTACTTCATCTGGGGGGGGGAGAGAAACAGTCATATTTAACAAGCTCAAACAGCATTCGTCAATTATTGTCGGAAAGGGAAGAAAGAAGGAAATTGTAACACGCTCGTCATCGATGATTGCGATTCTTGCTCATATCCGATAACGATTCGAGCTATCTTTCGGACTTCAACCAGGAAGTTTTGACGCATCAACCAATGTTAACCTAACACAAATATCTTTCATCCCACGACACCACGTTATGGGGTGACTACTTCTTTGCTTTTTCTGTCGTGTCCCGGGGCTAGCGAACAGAGACCGGTACGGAAGCCTCTGGGATGATATTCGTAACACATTTCCAAGCCTTCGGAGCCGGTGTTTCCAGATGACGACACTCAACAAGTGGTGATTTCCACTGTGTCTAAACACACTCATCTGTAAAGTAGGAAACAACCAAAGAAAGTAGATGTCCCAGATACCTGCTATTTAAAGGAAATCTTGCCTATGTTTTTCTATACACATTAGGATTATTGTAAAATGACTTTACTAACTGAATGAATTTTTCAACGATGTAGAACTTTGAACAAATGTACAGCTGTTCAAGTTGTTGAACTCCATACAAGCACACATAAAGGTATGAAGAAGAAGAAGAAATTAAATGCCAACAAACCATAATAAACGGAGATATGGTGGAGGGGGGCGGGGAGGGACGGAGACACACATAATAACTTCATTCTGTCCCACTGAGAACAGCTCTAAGCCATGTTACCAACAGTTCGCAGCTGTTCATTCTTAGTTCCTTGAGGTCCTCAACGACCAGGCAGTCTACGTCTCTCTCTACGTGACTCGAATCAACTGTTAGAGACTTGAAAAAATAATTCTGGTTTTTAATTTGACCATCTTCAACTTCTTCGGTGCAGATTCACAACCTCATCGACTGATTCATTATGGATATGATTGTATTTTGATAAATTACACAGTGTTGTACAGTAATATTAACTGATGACGTTTCGAGTATAAACTATTGCTCATAAACATATCAATAGTTTATGCTCGAAACGTCATCAGTTAATATTACTGTACAACACTGTGTGATTTATCAAAATACAATCTTATCCATAATGGAGTTATGCTCTACCACAGTGCCCAAGTTTTATACTCATCGACTGATATTCCCTCGCTTTCCTCACACTTTACGCCTACTGTCAACATTACTAACCATATATATATATATATATATATATATATATATATATATATATATATGGAGAGTCTTCTGAACACCTTGAGCTGCAATCTACGAATGTTTGGCATGCTATTCGCTCCCGTCAAATGTAAGATGATGTATCCTGCAGGAATGGACTACATTGACTCCTAGATTATCATTAGGAAGTGAAGTGGTAGACCGCCTCACTTACTTAAGAAGTACCGTCAGCCAGTGCCAACGGGTTGATCGCTGACGAAATTTCACCTCGAATACAGAAGACTCGTTTCGCATATGCCAGTTTTCGCCGTCTCTGGCGTAGACGTGATATCCGGCTGGTTATCGATCAAAAAGCGTGTGTACTGCTCATCAGTCCTCTCCGTCCTCCTTTATGGCTGTGAGCGAGACATGGCCATTGAGAGTGGAAGACATGAAAAGATTAGCTGCCTTTGATCATAGGTGTCTGGGTTCTATCTCCCGTGTGAAGTGATATAATAAGGGGAGCAATATTGAAGTTAGTCATACATGGTCGAGTGCTAGGTAGGGAGGGGGTAATCAGTCGATAAGGTGGTTGCAGAGTTACATCGACTGAGATGGTTAGGACATGTGTTACGTATGCGTAGTCATCGCCTTCCTCGTTGGGTAATGTTGGCTGACATAGGGTTAGGCTTGAAAAGAGCTAGCGGCGGTCAAACCAAAACATGGCACCAGTCAATGAAATCTACAACTGTTAGTCTAGGCGACGTAGGAAGGTGTAGACCTCCAGTAACAACCAGTGGTTGGAAACAATTGGTTCTATGACTCAAAATCGTTCTCAATGGTTGGTGCAGATGCGATCCACTCCTTGTGACTCATGATTTCCAATGAAACTGTTTTGTTTTTCGTTATTACTATTCCTTTGTCTCTCACCTCTATTTATTGTCTCTATTATGCATTTCTTCTACTTTCTTCCCCTGCTTTGTGTGCTACAAGGAGGGAGTGTGGCGATTTAAGCTGCTGCACATCGGTGCAGTGCTCTATGTCGGAAACAGACAGACAGCCTTTTACATATCTTCCACTTTCAATAACTCTATATCTCACAGTCATAAAAGAGGAGGACAGGGCGAACTGCTGCTCAGCAGTAAACATCATTAGCTCACACATCTTCTTAAACTTCCAACTCATCGTTTTCTCGAACAATAGCTCATTGGTTTAAACTATTGGTCATCAACTAGTATAGTGGGTTGGTTGTTGGTTCAAGCTAGCTCCCCACCTACCTACAGGTCTTTCACACAAGAGGTGTGGGGCTCACCCAGTTGGGCCCCCCAACTGTAATATCTTTTCACTTTTTTTGTGTGTTATTTTTGATTATCATGTGAAATGATGTATCGAAACAGCAATACTACTAATAAACATAGCAACCTAAATGCTTAATTTTGTTTTTTGTTTTGCAATATCAGAAGAATTGTAGTACAATGAATTCATTTACTGTGAAAGAAGAACTTGTGCATTGGTGTGAATCTCAACTGTCTTCCATGCCATTGTCTGGTATCGATTTACCTACTCTAGTTGATTTATTATGCGATCTACAAACTTCAGATGAGGTAAGATCTTCTTTTTTACTATTTGAACAAAGCAAGAACTACAGTTTTAGCAGAATAATATGGTCCCATCATGGTTTATTTCGTTGCCTTCACCTCAGCTGCTTACAGGGCAAAGACATTATTAAATGTATCTACAAAAAATTTTTAACATACTTGCACAGAGTTCATTTTAAACAAAAATCAGTCGATCAATATACGCATGCACTAATAATGTATATATATATATATAATATATATAATAATAGCGTTATTTGAAAAGATAGGGGCATCGATTGATGGGCTGAATACAGATCCCCATATCACCTCCCTCTTCTGTGTAAGGAAATTGCCCGGGGTCAATCTGGAGCTGCAGTGTTTGTTTCTTGCAGCTGGCTGACCGAGTTTGAGGTCGGGGGTGGTTCGTTGCATCTTGTCAGCGTCTTCACTTAGGCGGATAATATCATTTTCATACTCTAAATCGACAAGACTGTACTCTGGAAACAAGTTAAACCGTCAGTTTAGGGGCAGTTTAGTTTGTACATCTATGATTGAAGATAAACAAAAGTGGGGTTAGTGGACATCGCTGATGGGCGGCGGCACCACTGGTTGTTATCTGTATCCATAGTTTTCATTGGTTATTCAAGATATCTGTCCAACTTTAATGAATTCAGGTTACCTGTCGACATTTTTATATTTGATTGTATGGAGGATTTCATTATGAGCTGACATCAGTTAGAGAACCACTGGAAAACCATCTGGGAGTACTGGACAGCTGTTTCGTTACAGTTCTGAGACTCTTCAATAATACGCACCCACTGACAGCGTTCGAACCCAGGACCTTCTGCTTTCAAGGCTAGCGATATCGTAGACCGTTAAGCAACTGGGACTCGATCCAATGGTCCTTGAATCCTAACTACTGCCAATTCACGACATGGCGCGACCATTTTTTGCAATGTCTTCTTCGATGAGTTACTGCCTCATCTTCTACCTGCTGTACCCTACTGGTCACGGCTTCCCACTAGAACCCCAGGTTAACTGGTTGAATAGGGCCAGTCTCTAGTGAGCATCAGATTAATTTTCAAGTATTGGTTTTGTAGGGATTTTTGTTTGGTTGCACGGAGGATTTCATCATGAGCTGACATCAGTTAGAGAACCACTGGAAAACCAGCTGGGAGTACTGGATAGCTGTTTCGTCCTAGTTTTGTGACTCTTCATCAGTACGCAGTGTGCCTTTATTTGGTTGCTAATGTATTGCACGACTTGTAAGGTCACAGCGACCAAAGGTCGAGAGAGAGACAAAGAGAACACACGACGCGTGAGAAAATCTGTATTCATCAACCTGTCGATTGGTACATAATAGCAGAAATATTGGCGTGATTGAACCAAAAAGACGAAATTAATAGACAATCTAAGTGTGAATCCCATATATCACCTAGCACGCGTTATTTGAAAGCGATAACATTATTGGTATAAGATGGTTGGAGGCAATCGGTCACAGAAAGCCTTGGACGCCACCTAGGTTTCGTGCTTATTGGCACTCACAAGTCAGCCAGACGTATATGCAACCTTGAAGGAACTCATATCCTTTCTGAGATCTGAACCCGCGTCACTCAGTGCTGCAGTCAGAGACGCTACCACTGAGCTATTAAGGCTCGCAATCGACCTCCTGTAGGACTGTATTGGATATTTTTGATTGCACACTAGTCAGTAACTAGTGTAATGTGTCTAGTCCTATCTTCGCTGCAGACTGAATTCTATCAGTCAAGCTTGCAATGTGGCCAGTCTGCAGTGAAGATAGTACTAGACACATTACACTAGTTACTGACTAGTGTGCAATCGAAAAGATAACATTAATTCATTGATAACTCCCAGGCGAGTCTCTCTATACTCCGATTATAGAAGAAGCATTAAGGGAATTTGAATGATTCAATTCTTATTTATCAGCTTGAATATTAATGTTGTTCTTGTCTCAATATTCTCAGATGTGATCAATCTCACACAAGAATTGGGTAGTACTCTAATTTTACTTCCCGGCAACTGCTATCTTGACACAAGAAGATGGATTTGGGCTTACATATTCCAATGATCCAGTGTGATACACCGGGTAGAATAAGAATGCCCCATCATGTCAGAAGTGTTGTACAAATAACTATTAGACTTAAGCCAGCAGTGAAAGTCGATAAGACTGTGTTTTGAACATATTAAGGCTATTTTGTACTCTTCGCAAAAACAGGGGGAGTATTTATATAGTCCACTCATTGGCGGCGTATTGTTTTATTTCTGAAGCTAATAAACACCTTTTTTCTTGGTTTCAGGATTTCATCCTGAACTAAAATCGGTTAGGCGACTATTGGGACTCTTCAACAGTACACACCCCCGCTACAGTCGGTTACAAGGCTAGCGAACTCGTAGACCATTCAGCTACTGGGACTCGCCTTGTAATCAAAAAGCCGTGTATTCCAGCCTCAGTAGGTAGGTATGCACTGATGAAGAGTCCAAGACTAGGACGAAACAGTTGGCTGTCTAATACTCCCCCATGGTTTTCCAATGGTCGTCTAACCGATATGATATCAGTTCATGATGAAATTCTGAAACCACCCCCCAATCAAATGAAATCCCTGCAAGAAAAATTTTTTTGGTTTTTTGGTGATGAAAACTGCTTTTCTATTGATTATTATTATTATTGTTTCCTTGGGTTTCTAGTGGAACATAGGGCTTCAACTACACGTCTCCACTTGCTTCTGTCTTCTGCTGTACTTTTCACCTGCGTCCATGTTAATCCATACTGTTTCAGCTCCTCTTCACACGATCTCCTCCATGTCACCCTTGAACATCCCACTCGCCTCTTCCCTTTCGGGTTCCACTCGAGCACTGGCCTGACGTGCGATGTCACCCAACAGCCTCCTCAGCGAGTGTCCAATCCATCTCCACTTTCATTATCCTACAGGAGATTGGTTCGCACTGCATGAGATCTCTGGCTGTTGTTTGTGACATCATGATGGCCACTCCCTCAGTGTGCTCGTGGCTGTCCTTTGGGTGACCGGAATAGATTACTTTCTCTCCAGCTGATAGTTGGCACCTTCCACATCCATTCTATCTGCTTTCGCAGATTCCCAACACTTCTATTCCATATCTTCTCATTTCTGCGGCTACCTGGGCAGCCTTTCCAGCTTCGTACATTGTACGAACATTCCACGTCCCCATCCTTATTTTTGCTTTCATCGAAAGGAGGCACATCGGCTGACTGGCTTCCCGAAGGCTTTCACCAGCCTGCATCATTTCACTTCCCTGATTCCAGCGAAAAATAAGGTTATTGTTGATATTTTTAGAATTTTTAATATAATTGTGCGTTGAAGTTTCTGTAGCAATTTGGTTAAGTTTTGGGGGTGGAGTTGTTAGCTATTGATTGACATCATAGTCTATTCCCTGCACAAATTTGCAGCACATTAACACTGAATTTAACTCCTCGAGATTTATTACACGTACACACGCACACGCGCGTATGATTTTATTAGTATAGACGTGTGTATTTTATTTTATTTTTAAGGTTTTGTTATCATTACTAACAAGTTATGACATGATCATAATTTTTTTTTAAACCAGTGAAATTACTTCTTTTTTTCTGTCTGTCTGCTGGGTTGGTTTATGTGTATGTATTTTGTCTGTGTTTTATATATATGCATACTCTAAAATTATTTAGGCTATTTAGGTTAGTTGGTTTTTGTGATTGATTACCAGTCACAGTGACTAAATTTAAATGTCGTTCAGTTGATTTAATAATTTACACATTTGCCTTTTC
>OX235272.1:105743219-105777132 GCA_944472155.2 Trichobilharzia szidati
ATACACATAGATGTGGCAAAACTATCAAGCTTATCCTTCGTTTGCGTCGCAATCATTCGTCGGCTAGAGAATGACAAACATAGGTGTGCTGCGTAAAATGTTCTTCGTATACTCCTTGAAAGTCGTTGGAATAGAATCTCACTTGATAAGTCACCATTAAATTGTAACTTAATAAATAGAGGTTTCTTACGTGCCGTCAGAGTCTCCGGTTTTTTCTCCGGTGTTTTCATATGTTTCTTTATGAAATTACTCGGGTAGCCCATCTCCATCAAGGATTCGTGAATATATTCAAATTCTCTTATTTAATTAACCACCATGCAGGATGGTGTTCGGAAATCCCACGAGAGACACGCCTAATTATAGGGCGTATATATATATATATATATATATATATATATATATATAATTGTAGAGCCGGAAGTGGAAATTATCGAAAAGAATATTCTTTGCTCAAATTTGCTCAAAGAAGACAACAATTACGCGAGAATAAAGAATAAAACTATCCAACGAAATTTTCGAAGTTGTGTGATTATAATTGATGAAATGATTATGAACAATAAAATAAATTGTGTTCAAAAGACGTCGTCATCCAGTAAACGATAATACTGTCTCTCCGCTGTGTGATATGTCTAATAAACAAATTAATATGGAATGACTCACCTTGTTCACTGGCTTTTCACAGAATACGAATTATTAATTAGTCAAAATTGAATTGCTTCGTGGGTCAAAATAAAATGTTGTTTCTATTCTCAATTTATCATTAACGCAGTATAGTTCGACAGATGATTCAAGCTGATTGCAACATGCATAGAAGTAAATATATTACCATTCTGCTTACGAATGAAACTTCATCACCATGCAGAAGATATAAATTTATTAGTTGCGGGATTTCACCATTTGCTGACATCAGTTAGAGAAGCATTGGAAAGCCAGCTGGGAGTACTGGATAGCCACCTGTTTCCTTTGTCCCAGTTTCGGACTCTTCATCAGTAAGCACTCGCTGAGATTCGAAACCAAGACCTTCTGGTTACAAGGCTAGCGAGCTCGTAGATCATTCACCCGCTGGGACCCGATCCAATGGCCAGTCCACTAATTTCAACTTCCGCCAATTCATGAAATCGTAGCGTGACCACTAACGAATGTCACTGCTGTGTGAATGTTTGTCCTCACGCCCAACCTGTTGTATCCAACTGGTTACGACTTCCCAACAGAATCCAGGTAACTACTCGCCTATCTGAATATGGCCAGTCACTAGTGAGCACCTCATTGATATTCAAGTATTGGTTTGTAAGGATATAACTGATTCAAATCAGTCAAATCTCTACTAACCACATCTTACCGCATCCTAACTTTTCTATTTTCAACTCACAGCTTCACTTAATGACTGATATATTTGCCATTGTGTCTGTTACATACAAAGTCATTACATGTAATGAATAAGTTTGTTTCTATTATTAACGAGTAATTATTTAGGCATTATTGTTTGTTGCGACTGATAGATTTCTATGTGGCGAGAATATTCATCCATGCATTTCGAAGACAAAAGAATGTTTGAGCATAGAATATTCTTTTCGATAATTTCAACTTCCGGCTCTACAATTATACATGTATATACGCCCTATAATTAGGCGTGTCTCTCGTGGGATTTCCGAACATCATCCTGCATGGTGGTTAGTTGAGTAAGGGAGAAACAAAGTCCACTCATAGTTCTTTACTGTCTTATCTAATGGAAACAGAACACAAGATTGATGGGAAGAAATTCTTCAAATTCATCTACCGTATGCCAACCAACTAAGCTTAATTTCACCTCAAGAGTTCGTTTATTACATATTACTGAGACTGACTGCTGGAATCTACATTAAGGTGCCTAATCTATGTATCCAGACGAAATTGGTTGAGATGCCTCCCTTATCCTGTTGACAGACCATCAAGTTTTCAGTTATCCTAAATTTGTTCTAGAGATTTCCTTAATTTTATTTGACATTCTGTTTACTATTGCATTTTTATGCTTATTACTTCAACTTAATCATCTTTCTCGAACTGTGGTAATTCCATTGGGATCTTATTAAATAGATAGTATTTAGGCGAAATCATCAGTATTGTTAATGATGATTGTTCTAGAATGTTCTGTGTACATAAATATATAAATGTATATAATTGTAGAGCGGGAAGAGGAAATTATCGGAAAGAATATTCTTTGCTCAGATTTTCTTTTATCTTCCAGATGTCTGATAGATTTCTACTTCCAACATCCACCTACTCTCTTGACATGCAAGGGATATTATGTTTTATCTTAATAAGCCGAATTTCTGGATCATTTTGTGTCTAGTTTGTATGTAGATCCAATCATTGAAAAATGGTTGTATCCAGTAGATAGTGTTTATTTATAATTTCACTACAGTATTTCTTTGCAATATGGAATATGCTTCCACTTCCCTCAATTTCCATTCATCTTCCTTTTTTAATTTATTTCTGTGATGCATTATTTTATGTCATGACCGCTTTAGACAACATCGTCAACAGTGATTGTTTTCTTAGTAAGAACAACTTTATTCTACCAGGTGTCAGTGAAAGACACTCAACAGTTCTTGTAGATAACAGTCCACATTGAGAAATCTGAATTTCTTCTGATGAATACTTCTGACTTTCGACGGTTGACGACAAAGTATATCCAAACACACTAGATAATTAAATCAGTTCCACAGTAATGAAACTTTTCAAGTTCGACCACGATTGATTTCAGTTAGAGAAGCATTGAAAACCAGCACTTGAGTATTGGACAGAGTCTGTTTTGTCAGCCTAGTTTGGGAATCACCGGCAGTACGCACCCATCACAGGGGTTGGAAGGCGGGAAGATCTCGCAATTACAAGGGAAGCTGGTAGACCATCCAACCACTGGATCCTGACTCAATGGCCCATGAATTCTATCTTCTACGGATTCGTAATTTTAGCTTGACCACCAGTACTTCCTGATGGTTTTCAGTGTTTCTCTGAATAATATCAATCCGTGGTCAAACTTGAAGAACAAATCTAATGCCTACAAACCAATTCTTGGAAAGTACCTAAATTAATCAAATCAAGACAAATCAAAAGGCAAGATGAGTGTCAAGCGAAATCTAACGAACATGGATTTTATAGCAAACGAAAATTATAGAAATCATATCACATAAATTACTGCATTAAAGTAGAGGCAGTGGTGAAGACCGAATTATAAAGTAAATGTATCTTTGGTCCATCCTTCTGCTTTCCAACTGTCTAAATGGTGATTTTTTCTCTATTTATATCTAATGAACAAATTAATGTGGAATTGCATACTACAACAAGCTGAGTCAGTTTGCACAATGAATTTTCATCTCAATTTCCCTTTTTCACTTTTTTCCTGTTACTTTATTTAGATAAATTACTCCGCTCTTTGTTTTCTGTTGTTTTTTTCTTTGTCTTTTGTTGTCATTCATTTTTATCTCCTTATTTTTGTGAAGTATTTAAAAAAATGTTTCTTGTCTTTATTAGACATGTAGTGGTAAATTATCCCTCAAGGTTATTAGTGTACAAACATTCTTCATCCAACATTGGATGCTGACCTTCACTGTTTAAGTCAACTCGTTAACCGTTACTGTCAAGCATCCATGCCATCGAGTACGCTGTCGTGTCGCTTTCGGTTGGTCGTGCACAATCCGTAATTACCTAGGCAATCATCCCCGGCTGACAACTGCTACCTTGTCATGTTGGTCGAGCTTGAATACCTCAGTGACCCAAACTGGCTGGGACTCATGTTTCTGCAGGTCTTACCATGTCAGAAATGTTGTTTTGACAGTGGTTAGACTAAAAGCAGTTACCATAGGGTACATGGGCTCCAGAATTCAATCGGATCAAATGGCGTATGAACCTGTACTGGTCACCGGCAACCATGGGAACGTAGCTCCTGACTCTGCTCCGCTGCCTTGAGGATTAGACTTCAAGTGGTCCCTTAAGACAAACACCTGTCTCCATCTGGGCGCCTGGCCAGTATGTCAGCCCCCACACAATCAGTGAAATGAAACGACAAACTATTAGTGAAAAAGTAATCATCATCACACTACGATTCTTATTCTAAAATTTATCTCGTATTTTGGACGAACAATTTGGTGATTTGATTTGTTTTCGATAGTTGGTTTGAAAGTCTTAGTTTTGTTTTTACGAGTTGATCACGGATTGGTATCATTTTGAGAACCATTGAAAACCAGGGAGTACTGGACAGCTGCTGTTTCATCCTAGTTTGGGAATCATCGACAGTGTGCACCCACTGGGGTTCGAACCCAGGGTGCGTACTGCCAATGTTTGATTTGTCTTTAGTCTAAGTAGAACAAATACTATATGAGTTTGATGATAAGAAATTATGTTAGCATTCGGCGTACATTTACGAAAACGTCAACATCCCTTCTGTCTCTTAATGAAATAATTGTATATTTTCGTTTGATCTTCACTTTCCTCCTGAATGTGTTGATTTCCGTCGTGAATTTTCACCTTTTTTATATCTACTGTTGCCCTCTAATGCTCGATTGCTTCAGTTTCATTGTTTATTTTCAAGCTGATCACATTTTGTGATCCGAATATTCATTGTTCCTATAATATGACGCTTGTATGAGTTTTCTACTTCAGCCTCTCGTTATCGGTGCACTGTGGAGTATATTTTGATATTTATAAATGATAGAGAAGATTTGTAGCTCACTTCAAATTGAAATATGCGCTGAAGATGTCGCCTAGTAGGGCGATGAAAGCTTCACAAATTAACTAACCAGCTCAGAGAACACAACCACATCAAAATGTTTTGATATTTCTTCATTTAAAATTGCTGCTCATAAAAGTTGATCATCTAAGCAACACAGATCTCGACGAATGTATACTATCAGCATAAAGCATAATTTAGATCGTTTTGTAACGATAAGTAATTCTCAAAAAGTATTAGCCTACGGCTTCATTATCGTTAAACATCGGATGAGGAACTTCACTGTTTACGTTGACTGGTTACACTCGACTACTATTGCACAATGTCTAGTTAGCTTAGCACGCATCCCTGCTAGA
This sequence comes from Trichobilharzia szidati, assembly GCA_944472155.2. NCBI lineage: Eukaryota > Metazoa > Platyhelminthes > Trematoda > Strigeidida > Schistosomatidae > Trichobilharzia > Trichobilharzia szidati. Next base: position 105,748,281 of record OX235272.1, read on the forward strand.
CAGTACAGTACATTAACGACCTAGTAATGTGTTTCGGAATTAGAATGATCTAATTGTTTTTCTGATTTGGCTTACTAACTGTCATCTGGTTGATGGAGAAGTACATGGTGGGGGGGGGGGTTGGAAAATATATAGAATTGTTATCATATAATTATATCTTGTGTACTCGATGATCACGAATTCGAATGGCATCTATTTAATCCTGTTAGAGAACTTTTTTGGCCCTTCATGTGAGTTCCTTTTCGGGACAGAAGTAGGTTGCCGATCTCCGTTGGGGGACATTCCAGAGGAAGATTTCATTTGACACGTTATCAAACACTTTGCCTAGACGTAGAAGCAATACATAGACTGAGATTCTCTTTTAACTAAGCATATCAGAAGTGTAGGAAACCAAAAAATTTCATGGATTTAACTGGACTTCATTCACTTCACCTTCAACAATTAATTGATTATGCTGTATTAATGGAAACACACTGAGGAGAATCAGACTTTTAAAAAACTAGAGCATGGTAATTACATTACTGTCTGTCTTTGTATTCCTTCCCTTTTTTAAATCCTATTGAAAAGTTATTAGGTATCTCTACATATAGCGAAATTATCTACACCCTATCTGCAAATCGTCATTTGCACAGGTATTCCGTGTTGTGTCACTTCTGCACTTCATATTGTGTTTCTTTGTCTTCATTTTGTGTCTCCCATATTTTACCGCAAAGCTGAATCATTTACTGTCTTTAATGTCAAATCTTTCTCTGCGCTATTTGATATTTTCAGGGCGATGAACATCCCTTTATATACTACTAATAAATCTTATCAGTAGCCTACGCCACACTATGACTGACATATATATGGTGTAGGTCTGTGGTATAAGTTGTACTCCTAGTGAATAGGGATATAAACGCGGTAAGGTGTTTCCCTCGGATGACTACCAAGCCATGTATGCTGTCTCTCCATTCTGCAGAGGGCAGTTAGACGAGATCAACTCTGAAAACTTGACATCTCGACATACCCTGAAGGAGCCTGTGGCCGGCTGTAAGTTTTTATTACAGACACAACTCTGAGAACCACGGCAGGTAGGCCGGGTGCAACCAGCCACGAGTGCTTGTTGCGCGAGCTGTTGTGGCTCCTGTGTCTATTTTGAGATACTGTTTTGTTACTGTTTAGTATATATATATATATATATATATATATATATATATATATAATTCTGCGGAATGGGAATTCCCTTTCTCCTCGTGTTACTGTTTAGTAAACTGGTACTGTAAAGTAGAGGATTAGAATTACAAATAAGTTCTGCATTTAGGCATCGCAAAGGAATTAAGAAACCTTGAGAAGTTTTCTTGAATGCTTTAATGCACAGTGTTTGTCTAAGAATGATCATGGTGATAAAATTCCATTTAATTTTATTACTACTGTAACGACAGAAGGCAAGAGTTAGGCAACAGATCATTTATTAAGGAAATCAACGCATATTTATATATTTTCATGTACATTACTATGGATATTTAAGCAAACAAACACAGTCTTCCGATTGGTTGTTTCTCACGTAAAGTTAATCTTTCATCTATTTGTGACTGTTTCTTGAATGTCAAATCCTCTATATGTTAACTGCATCCGCCTACGCAAAGTCTTCTGTGGTCGGTTTTGAATCAATCTTTGTTCACATTTTCTCATGACAAATCTTGGGAACGTAAATATTGACGTAAATTACTGTCTACCAATTTGGCTAGTAGACAGCTCTCACCACACTAGTAAATAGGCCTGTATTACACTACACTATGTGATTTTATCAAAATAGAGTATAATTTTTTCTATAATGGAGTTATACTCTACCATAGTGCCTAAGTTTTATACTTATGTCAAGAAATCTGCAAGACTTTTCAAAACCTAAATTTTATGATTACGGAACCGAATTCGTCACAAGAACAAATGCATATCTCAACTAGTGAATACATTAATGAGAAACTGTATTTACTTCAGTGCTTAGGGGATAGTAAACACGAATTAGAAGCGATTTGATATGTGGATCGATAGCTTGTCTGGAAAATGGACCAATCAGAGTTATCTCATGTTACAGATAACTAATTGATTAGTCATTTATACCGCCTATGTCAATGACCTGTTTATGCATTCTTTCATATGAACTGTGATCAAGATTTGACCGGCTAGTTGAAAAATAATAGTTGAGCGCCGAGTGAGAAGTAGACATTTGTAAAAAAATATTTGTAAGATCTCAGTGAAATTGAAATGATTAATTCCAACTTTTCGTTCGGCAAGCTGGTCCGAACTTCTTCAGGTCAAATTCTGATCACAGTTCATACGATTTTTTGTTTATTATACCTGTTGATACCTGTTTCATATGTCTGGACAAAGAATTTAAAAACAAGAGATGCTCTTTTATATATAAACATACGATTTTGATTATTATACATGTTGATGCCTGTTTCATGACTCATTATTGGACAAAGTTTTTTAGTGGTGGCTGGTATCGACGTTCGCGAGTTGTACGGATTATACTAACGCAAGATCTTATACCAACAACTTCTATAGTGTTTGTTCTTCGAGTACCAAATGGTAAAGCAAAAGACCAGATTTTGTCGTCCAAAGTACGTATTATATTTCGGGACAAAATCGCGGGTAGAGGTGAATGCTTAGCTAGCTAGTAATCGTGCACGCACGTGACACAACGGAGCACCAAATGGCGGGGATGCTTGACCGTAAGCCTTCAGCTAAACAAGTCGACCTAAACAGTGGTGGTCAGCATCCAATGTTGAGTGATGATTGCTGTGGTTAATAATTTTGGGGAATTATTTACCGCTACAGTTTCAAAAACAAGAGATGTTCCTTTTATATATAAACCTATGTTATGTTAATTTTGATTAATTTCCCTGAAGAAGTTCGGACTAGATTGCCGAACGAAACGTTGGAATTACTTATTTTAATCTCGCTGAGATTTTACAAATATAATTTTTTTACAAATCTATGCATTCTTTGTTTGCTTTATGTATATTATTGTTTCCTTGTTTAAACATACTTCCCTGTCTCACATAGTTGTTTGCTGTCGATCAAGTACAGGGCCGGAAAGTCAGGCTATCCACTGTATAATGTTGGTGACTGACAAACGATACTCGTGATGACTGTGTCTGGTACCAGCTCAAGCGTCCTTATCAAATCAACAGAAACGTTTTCAAAATATAAAATAATTAAACAAAGCGAACTTTCCCTAGAACAATATGTTGTAGAACTAACAAAGTTCTTGCTACATTCAAAAAGTCAATGTGATAAAGTAACTGAGGAGTTGAACTACCTTCGAAATCTTCATACAAATAACAGTCAGATTGTAGGTTGAAGGTAGAATAAGATCAGAGAAACAATAAGAAAATCCCCAAATTAGAGTCGCAGCTTTTGTGGAACTCTTCACTACTTAGATTCAGAGATCACTGTGTGTACAGTAAACACAGTGACCAAGTAAAAATTAATGAAGTAGGTTTCTGAAATGAAAATTTTAGTGATTGTATTAGGATAGACAATCTCCTTTTGGTCGTGATTTATGCCTAGACTGTCATTAGAATCTTACTGGGCATTTTTCAATTCGTTTGTTTATGACCTGATTTTCTGTAGGGTTTGCGATGTTATACAAACCAATCGGATTTGTTCATTTATGGCTTAAATTCCTGAGGTTTCGCAAATGTGATAAACCACGTATATAATCTAATAAACATTGTTTTTGTTGTTATAGGTAGCAGTCGTTTTTCCCTAATCTGAATTTTGTGTGAGATAATTTCAAGTGATCAGCTAGTTATGGTATCGTCTTCTGGCGGCGCATGCTAGTCAAATTAGACGAACTAGAACCCAATAATATTCCATCATAACACACTGTGTTCCTGGTTTTCATTTTGTTGGGTAATTTGGAAAAAAATGACTTCGATGATATTAATTATACAGAATCCATCAAAATGCGGTGTGTGCTACTGATAAGGTTTATCAATAGTACATAAAGAGACATTCATCGGTATATAAACATCTATCAGCTGGGATATAGATTTGATGTCACAGAAAATAAATGATACACTGCTGTAAAGATATATGGGAGACATGAAAAGTAACAAAAGGAAACAATATGAAGGGAGGGCACAAGTAGCACAACATGGAAGATTTGTGCGAATGGTGATTTTAAGATAATTTGTACATAATTTCACTACGTAGAGATACCAATTTCCAAATAAACATTTATTTACCAAGTCTCTTGCCTTCTACCGCTACAGTTGGTGTCACTGCCTCCAGACAGTGAAGATTCCATGGCCTCCTACTTTGAAGGAAGGAGACATTCAGAGATTCTTAGGGGACTTCGAAGCCATCGCTGAGTTGGTTGGCGCCAAGGGTCCAACGGTGAAGGCGGTCAGCAGGAACCGCTGATAAGAGGTCGGACAAAGGCGGAGTGCAAAAGTGTGGGGCAGTTAGGTGGGGAGACCTAGAAGACATTGGTTGAACGTCTGGTGGCAGAGTTCGACAGCCCGACGGACAGGCAGCTGGTGATGCAGTAGTTCCGTGCCGCAAAGCTGGGACTAGATGGAGACCAGTGAAGTTGACGGATTTACTACGTCGTGTACTCCCAGCAATGGACGAACGTTTCTTTATATGCTACTGATAGATCTTTCAATAGCATACGGCGTAATAATATCTGAGAAGTTAGGGAAAGAACTCAGAGTTCCCTCTAAAAATGCAAGAAGACATCTGACGTGTGACGGATGTAGTGGTTGGCTATTTCAGTTATTGTATTGTTTAAAAATCCATTAATAGTTATTTCTGTTTATTGTATTTATGTAACAAAAATAATTCAGCCAAATGCGAATTCCTAGATTCTACAGGCTTAGAGTTGCTGCTTGGTTCAATGGTATACGGCCGGTACCAATAACTTTTGCAAATAAGTATTACAATTGTCAAGGAATGTGAACATTGAACGTTGGTTCATTGACCTTGGTAGTCATTGGCGGGCAACTCGAAGGCGCGAATGGTTCGATCGTGTGCAAGTTCGAAGAAGACGAAAGAATACGAATAAAAGTACTCTATAATTCTTTATACAACGTTCGTTTATAGACTTGTAATTGTCTTTACTTAATTGCCAAACAATATAACTTTCAAAAAAGTACTGGGGTTTTGGAGTTGAAGTCGAGACAAGTACATAGTAATTATCGGTTCAGAGCATCTTCGTTACAATAGGAACTTAGGGCTAAGTTCCTTGACAGTTTTTATTCGTCTGTTCGTTTTCTGGAGCGCCTTCTGGAACTTTTCTAGAGTACTTACTGAATCTGCAGCCAGCATCTTTGGACACGGATTGTTAGCGCAACTTGGAGCCTTTGGTGACATTGGATGATGTTCTGGGCCAAAGAAAGGACATGGCACTGTGGAAGCAGACAGAAAATTAAGTAACAATGAGTTGCCTATTAATTGTAATGATATGTATGATGCTCAACATAATAAGTCTGATGTTCGTGGTTCGCCGTTTAGTGATAGGAAGGGCTTAAGATTACCTAAGTTTGAACCTCGGTACTTTGATGGAAACCCAGCCGACTACCCACAGTTTATCGAAGAGTTTGAGGTCTTGTTGAGTGGTTCTTTAATAAATGACGAAATGAAGTTTACGTATTTGCTGAGATATTGCACTGGTGTTGCTGCAAGAGCAACACAGTGCTGCAAGTTTATGTCCCCGAACGAAGGATATACAGAGGCTATGAAGATATTACGTCAAAGGTTTGGAAAGCCATTTATGATATCCCGTAGTATTTTCGAGACCATTAAAGGTAATGAGGCGCAGTCAAGTGATGACTCCGAGGAACTCGCATAGTTCTTGGATAATTTAATGGTATACAGAAATACTCTCGTTTATCTTAACTATATGGATGAGTTGAACTAAAGCTCTATTCTTGAGGTAATCGCTAAGAGATTACCCGTCCACTTACAAAGAAAGTTCATAAAAATCAGCTCCCGTTTAGAAGAGGATGGTTTAGAGCCTGGGTTGGATGATATTGTGAGCCTGGTAAAAGACAGTGTCAACCAAGCTATGAGCAAGTTTGCTAGTATACTGCATCCCACCACTGGAATAGAGAAATCAGAGAGCAGAACGCAATCATTTATGACGAAAGGGTCTCAGAGAAGTGGATATCGAAAAATGTGTATGGTGTCTAGTAATCCATACAAACCTAATGAGTGTGACAGCTTTCGTGGGACGTCCCCAACAGATAGGTTACAAGCTGCGGGACAAACACGGTTGTGTTTCGTCCGTTTGCAATAAGTGCATACAAAAGGGAACTGTGAAGCAGTGAGCAAGTTTAGTGGTAAGCTAAATGTGAAGTCAGCGTCATCAAGTTCTGACTCAGAATCGTGTGACAATGATGGTGCGGTGAAGAAGCCTGTAGTTTGAACTGGTAAGTCATTGTTGAATAGATTGTTACGGACGACACTGTGGTTTGTGCAGAAGAAGAGAGTAACAGTTTCAGAGTCCAGTTCTGACTCCACAAGTTTACAAGGTATTACTAGTCATGGTAAAGGTATAAAACCTTCAAGGATTTATGAGGAAGAACCCAAATCATCATCTGCTGCTATTAAAGAGTTTGAAAATGATTAAGTCGATCACACAAACGGCGGTAAAGTGAATATTTGTTACAGTGGCCAAGATAGTGCTTATTTGTCTTTGGCTGATCATGATGAGATGAGCGGAATGCATATTGCTACTGAGTTGAACGAATGTTCTGTACAACTTGAACGTGATGTAGAATTAAAGGCAGATGCGGTTGCAGAAGGTATGGATACTCGTGAGACCGTCAGTGTAAATGATCAGCGTGTAGCCCACCTATCGACAGATGTTAATGCTAAACTGGAGTTAATCATAAAAGATAGCAGTGGTGGTAATCCCGCGGTTAGGCAACCTCCTAAAGTTCGAACAATAACGGCTTCTGATGCACCGCTAAGTTCATCAACTTGTATCATTCAGTTGTCGTTGGTATTGTCATCCAGACTGAAGGTGACTTCCATGAAGTCATGTGTCTAGTGCTGTGACTATGCTGGCATTGATCCGTTTGAAAGGACGAAAGTCAATGGTCAGTTTAGCGAGGATAAGCTAACTGGGTATGAGAGTGTAACTGTTAAACTAAATTGCACGAATAAAGGCATTTCAGGTTTCAGGCTACTATTTGAATGTTATTATCTTTGGTGCAAATTACTCTGTACCTTCGCTTGTTTGGTCAGATATGTCATATGTTTGTTAGTCATCTACATTCCACGATACAATGTCATGGGCGTGTTACCATTCAGAGTTGAGGATACAGATGATGGAAGGAGGTCAGCAAATGAACTGAACGACGATTTTCCAACTTAAGGGCGTAAACCTGAGAAGGGTTGTAGGCGTACTGCTGTGAGTCCTACAATTCTTCAAGGGTAGTACGTCGAAGCGCAGTCCATCGTACTTGGTGTATTATTTTGTACATATGTTCATCTTGTATATATTGAATTGGTATCATCTCTCTTCTATCTGTTGATTAATTTTGTTTGTGTCCGGACGTCTTCCATTTGGATCGTCAACCTGAGAAGGAATGTAGGCGTACTGCTGTAAGTCCTACAGTCCTTCAAGGGTAGCTCGTCAAGGCAGAATCCACAACATTTGATATATTGATTGCACATATGTTTGTGTTAAGTAACTGAGTGGGTTCCAATTCATCTAATCGTTGGTTAATTATATGGTTGTCGCATTGTGTGGAACATCTTGTAATGTTATTGTTAGTGCCTCTGAAGTCGTTTCTAGTCTTCTAAACTTGTGAACGAATCGAGTGATGTTAGAGTAAGTGTATGCGATTTGATACGCCGAGGAGGGGATTGTGCCAGGATGACATAATGTAGCCAACATCCCCTGGAACAGATCCGTTGTGGTACTTTCGATAGAGAGCGAAGGAAAGTTCAGATCACTGAGGAAGATCCCACACACCGGGGAGAGCGTGTCGGTGTGATGTAGTATGCTTGTTGTGTATTGGGCTTTTTTGTCTTGCTTTCCCATTTCAGCCTAGTCCCGGTTGGCCCAGGTTCCCGCGTTGGCAGTTCAGTTCGAGATTATCGGCGCTATGGAAAAAATGGATGGACCCATTTTTGCCGGGGAGTGTCAAGGAATATGAACATTGAACGTTGGTTCATTGACCTTGGTAGTCATTGGCGGGCAACTCGAAGGCGCGAATGGTTCGATCGTGTGCAAGTTCGAAGAAGACGAAAGAATACGAATAAAAGTACTCTATAATTCTTTATACAACGTTCGTTTATAGACTTGTAATTGTCTTTACTTAATTGCCAAACAATATAACTTTCAAAAAAGTACTGGGGTTTTGGAGTTGAAGTCGAGACAAGTACATAGTAATTATCGGTTCAGAGCATCTTCGTTACAATAGGAACTTAGGGCTAAGTTCCTTGACAGTTTTTATTCGTCTGTTCGTTTTCTGGAGCGCCTTCTGGAACTTTTCTAGAGTACTTACTGAATCTGCAGCCAGCATCTTTGGACACGGATTGTTAGCGCAACTTGGAGCCTTTGGTGACATTGGATGATGTTCTGGGCCAAAGAAAGGACATGGCACTGTGGAAGCAGACAGAAAAGTAAGTAACAATGAGTTGCCTGTTAATTGTAATGATATGTATGATGCTCAGCATGATAAGTCTGATGTTCATGGTTCGCCGTTTAGTGATAGTAAGGGCTTAAGATTACCTAAGTTTGAACCTCGGTACTTTGATGGAAACCCAGCCGACTACCCACAGTTTATCGAAGAGTTTGAGGTCTTGTTGAGTGGTTCTTTAATAAATGACGAAATGAAGTTAACGTATTTGTTGAGATATTGCACTGGTGTTGCTGCAAGAGCCATACAGTGCTGCAAGTTTATGTCCCCGAACGAAGGATATACAGAGGCTATGAGGATATTACGTCAAAGGTTTGGAAAGCCATTTATGATATCCCGTAGTATTTTCGAGACCATTAAAGGTAATGAGGCGCAGTCAAGTGATGACTCCGAGGAACTCGCATAGTTCTTGGATAATTTAATGGTATACAGAAATACTCTCGTTTATCTTAACTATATGGATGAGTTGAACTAAAGCTCTATTCTTGAGGTAATCGCTAAGAGATTACCCGTCCACTTACAAAGAAAGTTCATAAAAATCAGCTCCCGTTTAGAAGAGGATGGTTTAGAGCCTGGGTTGGATGATATTGTGAGCCTGGTAAAAGACAGTGTCAACCAAGCTATGAGCAAGTTTGCTAGTATACTGCATCCCACCACTGGAATAGAGAAATCAGAGAGCAGAACGCAATCATTTATGACGAAAGGGTCTCAGAGAAGTGGATATCGAAAAATGTGTATGGTGTCTAGTAATCCATACAAACCTAATGAGTGTGACAGCTTTCGTGGGACGTCCCCAACAGATAGGTTACAAGCTGCGGGACAAACACGGTTGTGTTTCGTCCGTTTGCAATAAGTGCATACAAAAGGGAACTGTGAAGCAGTGAGCAAGTTTAGTGGTAAGCTAAATGTGAAGTCAGCGTCATCAAGTTCTGACTCAGAATCGTGTGACAATGATGGTGCGGTGAAGAAGCCTGTAGTTTGAACTGGTAAGTCATTGTTGAATAGATTGTTACGGACGACACTGTGGTTTGTGCAGAAGAAGAGAGTAACAGTTTCAGAGTCCAGTTCTGACTCCACAAGTTTACAAGGTATTACTAGTCATGGTAAAGGTATAAAACCTTCAAGGATTTATGAGGAAGAACCCAAATCATCATCTGCTGCTATTAAAGAGTTTGAAAATGATTAAGTCGATCACACAAACGGCGGTAAAGTGAATATTTGTTACAGTGGCCAAGATAGTGCTTATTTGTCTTTGGCTGATCATGATGAGATGAGCGGAATGCATATTGCTACTGAGTTGAACGAATGTTCTGTACAACTTGAACGTGATGTAGAATTAAAGGCAGATGCGGTTGCAGAAGGTATGGATACTCGTGAGACCGTCAGTGTAAATGATCAGCGTGTAGCCCACCTATCGACAGATGTTAATGCTAAACTGGAGCTAATCATAAAAGATAGCAGTGGTGGTAATCCTGCGGTTAGACAACCTCCTAAAGTTCGAACAATAACGGCTTCTGATGCACCGCTAAGTTCATCAACTTGTATCATTCAGTTGTCGTTGGTATTGTCATCCAGACTGAAGGTGACTTCCATGAAGTCATGTGTCTAGTGCTGTGACTATGCTGGCATTGATCCGTTTGAAAGGACGAAAGTCAATGGTCAGTTTAGCGAGGATAAGCTAACTGGGTATGAGAGTGTAACTGTTAAACTAAATTGCACGAATAAAGGCATTTCAGGTTTCAGGCTACTATTTGAATGTTATTATCTTTGGTGCAAATTACTCTGTACCTTCGCTTGTTTGGTCAGATATGTCATATGTTTGTTAGTCATCTACATTCCACGATACAATGTCATGGGCGTGTTACCATTCAGAGTTGAGGATACAGATGATGGAAGGAGGTCAGCAAATGAACTGAACGACGATTTTCCAACTTAAGGGCGTAAACCTGAGAAGGGTTGTAGGCGTACTGCTGTGAGTCCTACAATTCTTCAAGGGTAGTACGTCGAAGCGCAGTCCATCGTACTTGGTGTATTATTTTGTACATATGTTCATCTTGTATATATTGAATTGGTATCATCTCTCTTCTATCTGTTGATTAATTTTGTTTGTGTCCGGACGTCTTCCATTTGGATCGTCAACCTGAGAAGGAATGTAGGCGTACTGCTGTAAGTCCTACAGTCCTTCAAGGGTAGCTCGTCAAGGCAGAATCCACAACATTTGATATATTGATTGCACATATGTTTGTGTTAAGTAACTGAGTGGGTTCCAATTCATCTAATCGTTGGTTAATTATATGGTTGTCGCATTGTGTGGAACATCTTGTAATGTTATTGTTAGTGCCTCTGAAGTCGTTTCTAGTCTTCTAAACTTGTGAACGAATCGAGTGATGTTAGAGTAAGTGTATGCGATTTGATACGCCGAGGAGGGGATTGTGCCAGGATGACATAATGTAGCCAACATCCCCTGGAACAGATCCGTTGTGGTACTTTCGATAGAGAGCGAAGGAAAGTTCAGATCACTGAGGAAGATCCCACACACCGGGGAGAGCGTGTCGGTGTGATGTAGTATGCTTGTTGTGTATTGGGCTTTTTTGTCTTGCTTTCCCATTTCAGCCTAGTCCCGGTTGGCCCAGGTTCCCGCGTTGGCAGTTCAGTTCGAGATTATCGGCGCTATGGAAAAAATGGATGGACCCATTTTTGCCGGGGAGTGTCAAGGAATATGAACATTGAACGTTGGTTCATTGACCTTGGTAGTCATTGGCGGGCAACTCGAAGGCGCGAATGGTTCGATCGTGTGCAAGTTCGAAGAAGACGAAAGAATACGAATAAAAGTACTCTATAATTCTTTATACAACGTTCGTTTATAGACTTGTAATTGTCTTTACTTAATTGCCAAACAATATAACTTTCAAAAAAGTACTGGGGTTTTGGAGTTGAAGTCGAGACAAGTACATAGTAATTATCGGTTCAGAGCATCTTCGTTACAATAGGAACTTAGGGCTGAGTTCCTTGACAACAATTCTTCTGTCACGCAACCCTGGTGCTTTTTCTTTTTGAGGTGTTCCTAGAGAAAGTCAACTTCGAGGATATGGCAGCCGGGGATTAACAATGGCCTGTTAATTTCCGTAGGCACACCTTCAGTTAGAACATACGTGGTGAATGAATCTATTCTGGCGTCACTCGATAACTTTACATTGAATTCCTTCATTTTTGAATAGTTTGGAAATATATGAAAGTGCTGGCAGAATTTTAACACTAAGTAATATCGCTGTCTGAAATCTGTCTTTGAAGGACGAAAAAGAAATTCGTTGAACCAATGAAGATGAGGATAATGAATCCTCTTTGTAATGCTTATGTTTCTCTTTTGCTGGGGGGGAGGAGAAGTTTGCAGTAAACTGATGTGTGAAGGAAGAAGCGGACAATGGTAGCCTAGTAAAATAGTGTTTAATTTCCATGATTTCTCACCATCCCACTTGTCGACGTAAATCGTAAAACAAATGCATGTTTAATACACTGTGGAAATTCATGAAGGTGAATGGTAACCCGTTCACCCGTTAAATTCGCGTTAATACTCTATGGATTTGGACTAGTCATGGACTCTTGTGAAACCTACGTTTGGTGCTCTTTGATTCCATAACTTTCTCATAGTATTTGACCCGTGATTAGCTCTTTCTTTAGGTGCGTAACCCTATCTTTCAAGCGTGAAGAGTTGTCATAGGTGTTCTTCCCAAGAATCAGTCTCCAGATTTTACCTTCAAGAATATTGTATCAAGTTAAAAAGTACTGTGGTAAATGAGCCACTGAATTTATTTGCGTATGGACTCATCATTAATAAAGCCATTTGCGGAACGTCACTTTTTAAGTCGATAGCCTAAGCTGAGATTACATAGACGAGTATCCACGTTATTTGATATGCTATCGGATAACCTCGGTCTGTTACTGTACAATGTCTAGTTAGCTAAGGACGCGTCCATAAAAAAATCACAAATGCGGTATCATCCTCCGTATATTTACCGATTTGACTGATTTTTCGTACAGTTGTAGCGGAAGATAATTCCTCCAAATTATTAGCCACATCATTCAACACTCAATATTACGTGCTGGCCTTCATTGATTAAGTCAACCTGTTTAAGCGAAGGCTCGGGGTCAAGCATCCACGCCAACTGGCACGCTGTCGTTTGGCGTTCGGTTGTTCGTGCACAATACATAAACACCTAAATAACTATCATCACACTACGTTTCTTATGCCAGGGTATATCTCGTGTTCTGGACGTTCAATTCAGTGTTTTGGTTTGTCGTTAGTCCACGCGGAACGAACACTATAGGAGTTGTGGGTATAAAATCTTGTGTTGGTAAACTTCGTATTATCCGTGTACTTCCACTGTCCCAGCCTCTATACATGAATTTCCCTTTATGAATTCGAATATTGCAAACACGACTGTTTATTCAGAATTAGATTTTGGCGTAGCTTACTTCATCCTCTTTTCATCAATTCCGTGCAGGCTAAAGAATTTATTAAATTTATGTATGGGACAGTTTTAGCATGTTTTCAAAAGTAACATGATGCCAGTTGACAGGGGCTTCTAAACTTTAATAGGTTCGCGTTTAAATGAAGAATATAAATGCTTCAGTTCAACAGCAGAAGGTGTGTGCAATAAAAACAAGAGGTGAGTGACAGGATATGTAGCTTAGACGCTCAGTAAAAGCAATTATTTAAACAAAGTCAGGGAAACAAGATCCTAGCAAAAAGATATTGTGATGAAATTAAGAGAGATTAAAGTCAGCGGATACGTGAGAGAGTATAAGAGACGGTTAAAAGAAACAGGAAGCAGAGGAAAGATTGGTAGATATCTTCTTCTTCCTTAGTACAAAAATTGAGTATTAGGCTTCTGATAGTAAATTATTCGGCAAAGATCACGGCGATAAAAAGATTCCATCCAAAAAAATTCTCAGGAACTCATGACCTATATTGACGAGATGTCTAGCAGTGGCACTAGTGAAAGCGTTTGTTAACTTCAGGCGTGGCCTTTCCAGCCCGTCTTCAAAGATACGAAAGTGTGCTCTTCTCTCTGCTTTCCCAATGTGACCGCTACTGCAGGAACATGCAAATTTTTACAGACAATGATAGCTAACATAAAAGGGCATCTTTCAGAGTTTGACTGCACCTGAGAGAACGCCGTTCGATGAATGGGAACTAACTTAGTTTCCCTATATGTTCTTGCTAACAAGGTATTCAGTCTTCCGTTTACTATTTCTGCAATAATATCACCTTTTGAATCGAGTTGAAACTTTCGCCTTGCATATTAGTTAGTAAATTTCTGAGGGTAACCGCTGTTTTCCAACATCTTTTCGAGAACCGGAAATTACTTCTCTAATTTCTGTGTAGAGGATACTCTTCTAGTTGTGTAAAACAGAGTTTTGACCGATGATCCTTCCACAACTATTTAAACAAAATCTGCCGAAATTTAGGCATTGTACATTCCATGTAGGCTTTCGGTTAATTGATATCTAGAGACTACCATCTTCCCAGCACTGCACAGCGGCGGCAAGATTCTGAAACTTCATCTTCCATTTTTATTTTTATATGTGTTCAAATGATTAATATATGCAGCTGAGTCATATGTTTGATTTTAGCATATTAATAACTTGCTAGTGACAATCGGCGACATATATTTGTTTCACAGTTTGAAGGCTTGAAATTTGTCCTCTCAAACCTAGACCTTAGTGGCTTTTTCTGTTAGAGCGCTTAGTGTATATACCTTGGTTGCACTAACCCTTATAGAGTGCCAGTCGCTTACCTGCCCTTTCTCTATTTGTCATCATCTCAATGATTTACTATCTCTGAATTATTGGGGAACAGAAACTGTCGTAATTCCACCCAGAATGGAAGAGTCTCTGTGGCCATTGTATGACAGTTACAGCTTACGACCGAACAGTATTTTATCTCAGCAGTGAACCTCACGGTTCATCCTGTTTTTCTATCGTGGTTGATCCAAACCTGGCCATCAGAGCACCATCAGTTGTTGGCGGATGCTTGCAAGCATAAGTGGATCGATTCCTTCATATAAATTTCAATCTACTGTATTATCAGAGAAAAGCCTTCTCTGAGGCCACAGTATACCTCGTCTGACACTTCAGGTCTTCACGCCTCTAATATCAATTACTTTAAGGAGATTTTTGAGTTCATATTTGTTGTACCTTGTGTGACCTCTATCATTGTGCATGTCACCATGATGGCTATCTCCAGAAAGACCTCAAACCATCAATTGTGATTCCTAACATATTCCCGAGGTGAGATTATCAGACCACCTTATAACCAATTTTGTTAAAATCTGCATATGGGGCCCACATGGTGCAAATGGAGGCCACATTGTGAATAACGAATTTTCAGCGATTAAACTATACCACATTAATATTCAGCTCTACACTTAAACGACTTGAATAAACCCTGTATACACTAAATCTGTCATTAAGCTTCAGTGAACCATGATTATATCACGAAGATCGCAGTCATTTGAATTCTAAGTATTTTTCTGCATATTATACCGCATACTCAGAGCTGCGCCTATATTCCAGCGTTTTATTTGTTATATCTTGCTTGAAACAGATTTCGTTTTTGCATTTCTTGAAGATATTGTGGTGCTTATTCGAGAAGAATAAACTCGTCAGAATCATGTTGAACACGTCTTCAACATTATGTCGGAATAGGAGGAATCAGATGATGTGATCGAATGCAAACTGGAGTAAAATCGCATAGTTTCCCAGTAAATAGGACAACTGAACATGCTTCAGGAGACAAGGGGTGTCAAAGTTTTCGCAAAGTACGCCAAATACTAATAAAAGTTCTTATCATCTGACTCCTGTAGTATTTGTTCTATTTAGACTTAAAACAAATCAAAACACCAAATCGCTCATTCCAAATACGAGGTATATCTTGGGATAAGAATCATCCTGTGGTGGTGATTGCTTAGGTAGTCATAGATTGTGCACGGACGATTGGATGAAACACAATAGCGTACTTGATGTCATGGAATATTGGCCGTATACCGTCAGCTTAACGAGTTAACTTTAATGGTGAATGTCAGCATTAAATGTTGGGTGAAGACTGTTGTAGTCTAATAATCTTGGAGAACTATTTACCTCCATAACTCTCCAGCCCCCATAGTGGTATCGTGAGGACACAAAGACGAAACCAGACGGAATTAGACAGCTTATGGAGGTAGTGATGGCAGGGAGTTGCCTGTTGTTCGTCAGCTTGTGATATTGTTGTACTTGTACATTGCTTCGTTGATATTCGTCCGTTATAACTGGTTTGTTTCTAGTCTAGTACCTGTTGTACCTACAAAAGAAGACAGAAACGGATGAAAAACTCGTCAAGAAAAATTTACCAAAAGCAATTTTAGAATCGCGACATAAATAAACCATGTGGAAAGTGGAAAACAAAAAACAAAAAAATTAATACATTTCAAAGTAGTACAGGGAACATGTACCGTGATAAAGTCACTTAATTTGTGATGAGTGCAGTGAGGAATAAGCTGTATGTATACATGAAAGTAACATAAGCATAATACATGTTTTTTAAGAGCAAGGGTATGTACGTATTATGTTGCATATAAGTATGAAGAGCCTGTGTGAATCTCACCGACAGTCATGAACGTGTTTATCACTGTGTTTCGAAAGAGACAAATTAACACCATTCCAAAGGACTCTGGCTTAGTGGTTTGGCTAATGAGATCTAACTTGACTACGTGATGTGTGTAATCGTATTTGAAAAAGTAGAGACAGCAGTCGTCGTAATAATACTTTTTCCAATTTGAGGAAATTCGCCACCGAAAAACTCAAATTCACTCTCATTTGTGAGAAAATGGAAAATTTCGCACTGTCAGTCAGACAGACAAAAGATATGTTATGAGCCTTCTTACGTTAGATGAAATTCGTGGAAGTGATAGAGAAGATTTGTAGCTCAGATGGATGATTTTGATATGTTTGTGTTCTCTGAGTTGGATGGTTAATTTGCGAATTAACCATCCAGCTCAGAGAACACAACCATATCAAAATTCGTGGAAGTGAATGACATTGGATATTGTATATTGTGTAATACGCGAGGGATTTTCAGCGCTGTGTTTGAAATAGGCTAGGTTGGAACTTTTGTTTGCTATCAGAATGCAGTCTCATACGGAGGATGTAGTTACCAAGCCAGTTGGACAGCGCCTGCGTTATTCCAGAGCAGAAGTTTTAGCTCGTTACGATTATGGAAAGACTATAGCCGTAGAATATGATTCCTTGGATGCAATAACAAAAGCCGTCGTAAGTGCCTGCTACTTTTTAAAAAGCAGTTTTGAAAAGAATGTTGATTGAGTTAAATATTTATGATAGAAAACTACACTTTAGTTCTAGGAAGTATCGTATCATTTTAACACAATCATTCGTTTTTCATTTTTGAACACGTATCCTAAATATCGTTTTTTATAGTTGTTTCAGCACCGTGGTAGCCTAGGATCACTACTCATAGTTAGGTATTTCGGTTACTAAGTAGGTAGCAAAATCAAAGCATCGTGACGACTGTCCACCAACTATTTTATGAATTTAATTCATCTCAGTAAAATGGTATAAACAATCATGCAAGAGAAAGCAATATGATTATTATAAAGTCTTGGTAAAAAGACGAATATAGTACGTTACATGAGCTGCTGAAAATGAATATTTTATGCTCATTCATTAACACGACCGTTTGTTCATGATTAAATTTATCGTGGCTGTGATTATAACATGCGGTTTTTACTGTCCACCCTTTTCGCTTCATTTAATACTTTGTTCTTCAGTTTATAGTCCCTCTTTATATGACACATACCTTGAGACTCAGTTATTTCACCAAGCATACCAAAGTTTGTGGTGCATGTATATGTGTGTAGTGTTAATGAATTAGATCTTAGTCTCCTAAAAAGCATGTTTGCACCCAGAAGACCAACTCAACCTGTAAAACGCTTTGTGAACTTTTGAATGCTTATTTGTAGGGCACCAGTGTTTTGAAATGAAATGATTTTAGTGGACGCAGTAACCTGTCCAATTTCAACGCGTCAGATAAATATACTTCGAATTTGGACATTATTTTGTACCCACGTAAGATCTTGAACTTCACACCGACATATCTGAATGAACGTTAGGAAAAGTTGAGCTAGAAATATCAAAAATCACCTGTCTATAATACGGCGAGGAATTAAATTGCTTCATGGGGATCAGTGTTGACCGACTATTAATTGATCTTCATATCTGTTCACCTGTGATTTTGAAGCCATGGAGTACCTAGTCTACCAATAAAGATGTCCTGTTTATGTTTAGTGAATGGGTTGAATAATAATTTACCTGAACATCTTGGTGACACTTATCTTAGTGTAGAAAGTTGGTAAACTGCAGACAAAAAGTTAGCAAGAGACTTTGCTGCTGTATTGAAACTGTTTGACTTGTGAGAATAGATTCCTTTACCTTCCGAACACAAGAAAAGGAGAACGCGTAATAACCATGAACTGATTAGAGGTCTTGGTAATGACCCTAAACGATAGCAGATAATGAAAGCAAAGGGAATAGAATAGGTATTAATGAAAGGTAATTCATGTCAGCTGTTAAGGTGCGTAAAAATGATAAACGTTTTAGTTGAATGGCTTGTAACGAAGATGAGACTTCGCCGAACAGACTGCTGAGATGTTACGTGAAACACTTTGTACAGCAGTTCAGCTGACTTGCACTTCCACATCTCTCACTCACCTAAATGGCGCGTAGTTACCAAAGGCTTTAGCTAACGTTAAGTTAGGCAGGTTAGAAAAGCCGGATGTGATAACTCCAGAAGTTCTCAGGAAAGGTTTAAAAAATTTTTGGTTAAGTTGACTCATGTAGCTCATAGTGTACTCGGATTCATACGTGGTTGTAAGCGACGTTTAGTTCACCAATCATCTCAGTTTAAAAGGAATGGGACAAAGATCTTTTGTGTAGTAATTTGAAGTGTACAGTTACGTAAAGACAAACTTCTGGGACCAAACTGATTTCAGGTTCAAAAAGGATGATTGGGTCATGTTGTAACTTTCCGATGGGTTCCGGGAAGTGGCTATGCGTACCATAGTTTCTGGCCTATTAGTAAAGTCCAGCTCAGTTAGTTAAGATGCTAAGACAGAATCTCAATGTTATTCATCATATTATACCGCTAAACACATGAAACAGAGCGCAAAGTATGTGTCAAAGACAGCTAGTCTTTTCATATCTTCCATTTTAAATGGCTCTTACAGCCATAAAGGAGGACAGGGCGAACTGTTGTGCAGTGCACACGTTCTTTGATCGATATCCAGATATCACTTTTCCTCTAGAGATGATGTAAGTTTGCAAATGCCACACGAGTCTTTTGTGTCGGTGCTGAGAAATGGTTAACAATCAGTCAATCAGGCATAATGCAACTTCCAAAATAAGTGAAGTGGTCAACACGCTCATTCACTTTGCTACCTATCTTTAAGCTAGGCGTCTTTGCAGTCCAGTCATGCAGCATCATCTTACGTTTGACACAAGTGAATCTCATGCGAAACATCTGAAGATTTCTTCTGAAGGTATTCAAAACACTACATGTTGTCGGCCTCTTCACTTAGGGGAATAATACCAGCGTAATAGAAGACTGTACTCTGGAAACAAGTCAATGCATCATTTGCTAAGGTCAATTAGGTTCAATTCAATGTTTACATCCATGATGAAGTTAAACAAAAATGGGAACAGTGGATATCCCTGATGGGCACCACTAATTGTCATCTATACAACACCCTGCTCCTGGCCCACATCCTGTCCAGTTTTCTCGGGTTTATTGAAGCCTCATGACTGTCTGATTAGGTCCAAGAGATTACGCAACTCAGCGTCTCAAGAAGTTATGAGATATATGGTGGACATGCAATACTTCCCTTCTTTTTTCTTAAAGTAACGTGAAGTAGTGAACTTTGTTTCGAATGTTCTTGATAAGCGTGCCGATCTGTTTGTAGTCTTTTGTTCCTTAATTACTCTGTTTTCCTCACATTGTTGTCTGTCAGTCTGTTTTCAACACAGAACTTTTCACCGATGTGCAGCAGGTCAAGTCGCCACACTTCACTCAGCACACGAAGCAAGAGAGGAAAGTAAAAAGAAACGCAAAATAGAGACAGTAAACAGATACATGAGACAAAAAGAATAGTAATACCGACGAATATAGTGTTATTGAATATTATAAGTCACAAGGAGTGGATGCATCTGCACCAGCCATTGAGAACGATTTTCAGCCTTATCACCTATTGTCTCTAGCATTGTCTCCTCATATTGTTATACTTCTATGACTCCATTTTATTTACTTTTATTCAGTTTCAGTATGAGAAACACTTGGTAGAATTTCTCCGTCTAATATACATTTTCCACTTAAAAAACAATGTTTACTCTTTTTGTCTTGCTCTTTATAATCTATAGTTATCTCTATGAACTTAGCTCATATGTATATATACATAATCTTATGTAATTTTCCCTTGTTTTATTTTAGACTGGAATTCGAGGTAAGACAACTATGCGTACACTTTTTACTTATTTTCAATATTAACAGTACGACCAAAGACTCAACGAAAGAAAACCAGCCATTCACAGTCAAGTGATGGAGAAATTAACAAGTATGTGAATATGTATCTGTTGATTGATAAACTGTGTGTACTAGTTATTTCTTTTCCTTAGTAATATTTATTCATTTGTGGGTTCAAGAATTACCTGTTTTATGGAAGTTGAATAAAGATAATTTTAGATATGATGGAGAAGATTTATAGCTCAGGCGTGGATGATTTTGATGTGGTCGTGTTCTCTGAGCTGGATAGTTAATTTGCGAAACTTTCATTGCCCTACTTACTAGGCAACATCTTCAGCACATACAACGAAAGAAGATAAAACCAACATCATCTACAAAATAGATTGTAACAACTGTGAAAAACACTACATTGGCCAAAGTGGACATCCCCTTCGTCTTCGTATCCACGAACATAAGCTAGCCGTCAAAAGACATGAAATACACTCCTTCATAACACTACATACAGACAACCACGGACATCAATTTGACTAGGACAACCAACGTTCAAATATTAGACAGGAAACACCAAGAATGCCAGAGAAATTTTAGATTCCCGGTATCCCAGTGAATTGTCAATCAGTAGATACATTGGCATAGACAAAATTTACCAATCGATAAGAAGGAAATCTCACACACAAAGGGTTAAAGTTCAAGTCAAGGAAACAATTAGTTCCAATACAAGTAGCCTAGAGGGTTTGAAAACATACAAAAGCAACCAATCATGTTCAAGGTAGTCACCAGGAGAGATGATTAATAAACTCGTGGAGAAATCTAAAAGCTCACTTCAACGAATTGAAGTATGCGCTGAAGATGTTCTAATGTCATAGGAAAGATGATGCTACAGGACTGAACTGGACTGGACTCTATTTACTCCTAGCTTAGAAATAGAGAGTGAAGTGGTGGAGCGCGTTGACCACTTCACTTATTTGGGAAGTACCATCAGCCAGTGCCAGAGGGTTGATCGATTGCTGACGAAATCTCAGCTCGAATACAGAAGGCTCGTTGCGTATGTGTCAGTTTACGCCGCTTCTGGCGTAAACGTGATATCTGGCTGGTTATCGACCAAAGGGCGTGTGTACTGCTCAGCAGTCCGCTCCGTCCTCCTCTGTGGCTGTGAGTGAGACCTGATCATTGAAAGTGGAAGACTTGAAAAGACTGGCTAGCTGTCTTTGATCGTTGGTGTCTGCGTTCTATCTCCCGTGTGTATTAAGTGGTATAATAGGGTGAGAAATATTGAGGTTAGGCAACAGTCGAGTGCTAGGCAAGAAGGGGAAGTCAATCGCCGAGGTGGTTGTGAAGTTACATCAACTGAGATGGTTAAGACATGTGTTACTTACTTTACTTTGCTTCGGCTATCTCCTACGGAAGGATGAGCCGGCTTCATGAACTTCTCAAATCATCGCTACCCAGGCGCAGCGATCTGATGAAGAGAGTTTACGAAGTTTCATGGGAATTTGGTACGAGTGATGTCCCCAGAACCACTCGGCCTTTTGTTTGATAGTGCAGCTCTAGCCTTTACACAACCAAGTGTGACCTACAAGGCAGTAGGAGTGGAGTAGGGAGTCCACTGTCCATTGGCAGCGGGTGACCGGAGTTCGGTTCATACGCCTTTTTGAATGGGGCCAGACATCCAGGACATCCAACAAGCCCTTTGTCCATACGTCTGCCGGTGAGCTCCAGTGAGCTTTATACGCCAGTCGTTGGAGGTTTGGAATCAGGGTTTAGCCATCTCCCCTAGACTGTCATCCAATGGACAGTCAACCCGGTGAAGAGCGCCGGGCATCCGCTTTCGCCCTCTCACTTTGGTGAAAAACACCTCCGCCACGTGAAGGCAGTGAGTAGGACTTCCTCAGGAGAGGCTATGTAAGACGCCCGGTCATATGGGAGCATTTGAAGAGGTGTGCGGAGGGGTGGCCCACCCGCAGCGCAAGGCACCCACCCCCGACCATCCTGAGGCTTTGGAGGAAAAGCCAGCTCCTCGACCGGGAATCGAACCCGGGCCTTCCACGTGACAGGCGGAGATACTCACTTAAAATGCCGCCAACTCATAGGCAGCTACAAAAATTGTTTTATAGGGAGTGTGGCAACTCGAACTGCTTTGTGAAACCAATCAGTCAGTGTTACGTATGCCTAGCCATCACCTTCGTCGCCCGATGGGCAATGTTAGCTGACCTAGCGTCAGGTTGGAAAAGAGCCAGTGGTGGTCAAAGCAAAACATGGCACCAGTCAATGAAATCCACAACAGTTAGTTTGAGCCACACAGGAAGGTGTCGACTTCTTGACTGGTTGGGGTCGTCGGGACGGTAAAAACCAATGAAGGCTGGAGACAATCGGTGATATGGCTCAAAATCGTTCTCAATGGCTGTCGGAGATGCATCCACTCATTATGACTTATAATATCCAATGAAACTATATTGTTCTCCGATATTACTATTCTTTTTGCCTCATATCTCTGTTTATTGTCTATATTATGCATTTCTTTTTACTTTCTTCTTCTCTTGCTGTGTGTGCTACAAGGTGGAAGTGTAGCGACTTGAACTGCTGCACATCGGTGCAAAGTTCTATGTTGAAAGCAGTCAGTCATAGAATGAACATGTACCAAAGTGTCACATAGAAATTCAGATGTACTTCATCTGAATATGAGTCTAATTTCATCTGTCGTAATAACGGTTTTGCTAATATTTAGCTATATAATTTTAATTCGAGGTTATTCAAGGAAGCATTTTGGATCGATAATATGCTTACCAGATTATTTATACAAAAAAAACCCAGTAAATTTCTACCGTCGCCTACCCTGGATTTCTTGACTACTTACTAAAATGTGATTGGTCAGCTATTTATATAACCTTTTATTTTAACACTGTCAGTTATTCAAGTATGCTAGTAGGTTGTAATGTGATTGGAAGGAAACAATTACGAAATGATATCCTCTCCTATTATTTATCTTCTGAATGCCCTATTTAAATTTTTGTTTTTATGCTTCTGTATTATGTCATTTTGGAACTGTATTTGATAAATTCTGCGAGGAATAAGAATGATAAGGATGGATTTCCCACCGATGACGACACTGGTTGGTGTCAGTTGCGCTAAATCACGAATTGTTAGAAGTTAGAATTCATGGGCTGACCATTGAAGAGTCGGGTCCCAGTGGCTGAATGGTATACGAGCTTGTTTGCTTGTAACCGTAAGGTCCTGGGTTCGAACCCCTGTCGATGGGTGCGTACTGTTGATGATTCCCAAACTAGGATGAAACAGCTGTCCAGTACTCCAGGGCTGATTTTCAGTGGTTATCTAACTGATGTCAACCCGTGGTCAAACTCATAAAAAACAAAACAAACTACTCTAATTTTCACAGATGAAGTGGCTGTGTAGCTACTGTTAACTGGAACCAATAAATCTTTATAAAATCCCACGTATATTTCTTTATTACAGAAGTCATGTCAATGAAGATTTAACTGTTCAAGAGACTGATCCTAACAACAACACTGGTTGGCATCGTAAAACTCGTCATGCTGTGAATGCACAATCTGGTCACGTTACACATTATCCTCACCAACGACGTCCTAGTGGGCCAACTGGTGGTGGCGGTGATGTTGATACCTTAAATTCTTCTCCACAAGTTAGCGGGCCATTACGTCCTACCAATGAAATTAAACGAGGAGGACATGGAGATTGGTCACGTGGTTGTGCTGGCTGGCGTCAGCGTTCTTATAGTGGTAGTGAACAATCTGATGTTTACCATGCAAGTTCTTACTTACATTTTTGTGTTCATTATCCTTACTGCTTTGTTAAGTATCACACGAAAATCTGTTAGTCTGCTACATGCAATTAAAACATCATGATTCCCTAACCTACTGTTTGTTTTCTTGTTGAAACTGAGTTACCCACTCTAGACAGATTTTTCATGGTACAGGCTAAGTATCAAACTCGTCTTGTGAGAGCCAATAATACTATCCACTTGGGTGAAGTCAAACTTATGGCAGCCAATCCCCCGATTGACCTGGCCACTGACCTTGATTATTTAATCAGAATAAAGGGGCAATAAAATCCCTCAGAATTGTTAAATAGATCATGTTTCTTTCCTTTGAAAACTGTTTATGTTTCTGATTCTGTTCTTTGATCTATCTCAAAATCCCAGTTTTTCCACACGATCAATTATCCTGATAAGCTTTCCCCCTTATATGAAGGTTTAAGTGAATCTAATCAATCCATTATTATTTATGCAGTAATCAAATCGTCTATCTTCCTGGAATCCGTTAAGAAAATCGAGAACACAAGGTATTATCTAATTTGGCTATATCCACTTACAAATTGCCTGCGTTCTATCTCCCGTGTGTATCAAGTGGTATAAATAGGGTGAGCAATATTGAGATTAGGCGTCGAGTTCTAGGTAAGGAGGGGAAATCAATCGCCGAGGTGGTTGTGAAGTTACATCGACTGATATGGTTAGGACATGTGTTACGTATGCCTAGCCATCACCTTCGTTGCCCGATGGGCAATGTTAGCTGACATAGGGTCGGACTGGAAAAGCGGCAGTCAAACCAAAACATGGCACCAGTCAATGAAATCTACAACAGTTAGTCTAAGCCAGCCACATAGGAAGGTGTCGACTTCCTGGTTGGGGTCCTCGGGACGGTAAAAACCAATGGTTGAAAACAATTCGTGATATGGCTCAAAATCGTTCTCGGTGATGGCTGTCGCAGATGCATCCACACCTTGTGACTTACGATTTCCAATGAAACTATATTGTTCTTCGTTATTACTATTCCTTTGTCTCACACCTCTGTTTACTGTCTCTACTAAGCATTTCTTCTCTTGCTTTGTGTGCTACTTGGAGGGAGTGTGACGACTTGAACTGCCGCACATATGTGCAAAGTTCTATGTCGAAAACACACAGACAGACAGACAAATTTTATTGGTTATCTAAAGCTATAGTTCACCTTCACCCCCGTTTACTTAGGCTAAATGGTTAAGTTAAGCTGGACTCTATCGGACCTGTGACTTATTGGTGGTTGGGGGAACTAAGTGACCAAGTCAATAAGCCACACCACCACCTTAACTCACTTTATTATTACATGAAATTGCTTAAGATCTCTCTAGAGAGTACATGCATGCATACATAAATACATACACGCATGCATGGTTGTGAAAATAAGTAATTATTGTGTGTGTGTCTATTTCACTAACAGTACCTATTGATACTCAAAAATATGAAGAGTTAACAGTGTCGTTAAGGTTGATTCTTCCAATATCACTTCAAATATTCCAAGTGTTAAATATTAGTCTAAAGATAATGTTAGTATTTTTTTTTTATTAATACACACTGGCCTGTCACATGATACTGTTCTCTTCGCTGTTACATTGTAATTCTATGTTAGACTTAAAAAAAAATCCTTGAACAACTACCTGCTTTTTGAGCCTCTGAAATTCATCGACAAGGTAAGTCTTGAGTAAATTCGTGTGACTTCTGAGATTAGCATTCACGTCACTCTTAAGGTCTAGTTAGTATAACCTCTAGTTTTAAGTTCCTCCTGGTTTCCTGACTGAACAGTAGGGCTTCTTGTGCTTTTGGAAGTGTGTGGGCGGTTGTTACTTCCCGGCTGCCCACACCATGGAAGTTGATTGATTCTTAGGGTACCTGGAATAGAAAGAGAGTTAGTGTTGCGTGACTGCAGAGCCCAGGGGACAACCACTTGAGGCCGGTCACACACGGTTTCTTGGATTGGTTCCGTATTAGTTAATTCACCGCCGGTTACGGACCACCATAGGGTAAGTGGTAAAGTACAGTTTTTGGAGTCGACTTTTTCTACCCCTCTCTCTCCCAGAGTGGAGAGACAGCAGAGTTGGCATGCTGGTCATCTGAAGGAACCACTTTTCTGCTGTTACTCCCCTGTTCCCAGCAGTACGACTTCGCCCACAGACACACAGCATAGTGTAAAGGAACATTCTTACACCATACCGGTAACTGCTTTTAGTCTAATCGCTATCCTAACAATCTTTCTGGCATGGTAGGACCTGCGGGAACGTTATTTCCAGCCAGTGTAACTTGTTGGGTCATTGCGATATGCAAGCCCGGCCACCACGTCAATATAGCAGCTATCGGTAGGGTCTGGTTTCCTGCTAACCAACACTCTCTCCAACCATTGATTCTTATAGCGTCTTGTGAACTCCAGATAAACGGATTACACCTTTTTATATGGACGTGAACCAACAGTCAAAGACTTCATTGGCTGATATCTTGCTTTCATCTAACTGCCCTTATGCCTTTCCAAACAAATCCTATGTCGGCTAAGATTGTTCGATGAAGAAGCCGATGCCTCAGTGTGCATAACACGTGTCGTATCCATCGCAATAGGTTCAACTTCCCCAATTTCTTTTTCTTGTTGCTGTAGATTATGTTCACTTTTTGCTAGCACAGGATTGTGCAATTAAACATCTTTGGTAACTTTCTCATCGAAGAGGTATCATCATTTCGACCTTATTACCGTTTCTTAACATAAATTTGTCAATAGCTACAGAGTAAATCAGTTGATAATTCTTTCTACCCTTGTTTTATTTCATTAAAATATTTAGCATAATTATTCCAACCATCGAGGTCGTGGCAATGGTCATGAACCTGATGGAGGAGTCACTGGACGAGGTGGACGTGGTCGTGGTCGGGGACGTCAAGCTGTAACTTATCGGGAGTCGACTGGTACTACTGGTCAGTCACACAATTCAAACACTAGTAACCATAGGCCTGTCAGTTGTTTAGCTGATGTTAATCCACTTTTGTCAACAGTAAGTTGTATTGTGTTACACCTAATTTCTGCATTTCTGTGTGTAGTTTTCTGAGCTACTTAGTAAACTTTAAAAACTACTTAGAATTATATATATATATATACATATATATATATATATAATCTCCCTTAATTCCTAGAGGAACATAGGGCTTCAGCCGTGAGTCTCCATTGCGTTCGGTTCTCTGCTAGAGTCTTCACCTGGCTTCAAGTCTGCCCACACGTTTTCATCTCCTCTTCACATGACCTCCTCCAAGTCACCCTTGCACTGACGACCAACTTGCCGCTTCCCTTTCGGGTTCCACTCGAGCTATGGCTTGTCTAGTGATGTCACTTGATGCTTTGTTTTCTCAGAGTATGGCCAATCCATCTCCATTTCTTCCTGCCTATTTGTTTCACAATCGGTTCCTGGTTGGTTCGCTCCCAGAGATCTCTGTTGCTTATCAACTCTGGCCATCTGATCTTGAGTATTGAGCGAAGACAACTGTTAATGAAGGTCTGTAGTTTGTTTGAGATGCTCTTTATGACGCGCTGGCCAAGTCTATGATCCGTATAGTAGCACTGACTTCACATTGGAGTTGAAAATCCGGATCTTATTTTTGATGCTGAGTGTTGTTGACCTCCACACAGACTTGAGAGTAGTGAAAGCTTGTCTTGCTTTCCCGATCCTCGCTGGTTTGACATCCTCCTCAGTTCCGTGCGGCTGTAGTTGAAATGATGCTTCCCAGGTAGGTGGGTAAAGGAGGTAGTTTCTTTCAGGTTCCTTCCATTTATGCTGGCTGATTGTTGTCTGTTGTTGTTGTTGCTGTTGATGGTGTTGTCCAGGAATCTTCATCACCTCTGTTTTCTTTATGTTCACCTGAAGTCCTATCTTTAATGCTTCTTCTGTCGCGAACTTGTTGCTTTTCACTTGCATATCTTCCAGTTTGTGGGAAATCAGACATATATCATCGGCGAAGTCCAGATCCTCCAAGTTTTTTGTGTGAGTTCATTTTATGCCTGTTTCCTCGCTGCCCGCTGTCTGTCTGTCGCATTATCCAATTTACTGCAATCAGGAAAATCATTGGAAATAGTAGATAGCCTTGTCTTACTCCTGTCCTCATTTCGAAGGATTCCGTAAGTTTCCCGTTGTGGATTACTTGGCATGCAGCATTGTCGTACAGCTGTTGGATGAGATGTATAATTGTCGGTGGCACCCCATAGTAGCGAAGTAGCTGCCAAAGCACCTCTCGATCGACGCTGTCGAAAGCCTTTTCAAAGTCGATGAAGTTGAGATAGAGAGGTGACTGCCATTCCAAGCTTTGTTCAATGATGATCCATAATGTGGCGATGTGATCAATACATGACTTGTTTCTCCTGAATTCAGCCTGTTCCAGTCGAAGTTTTGCTATAACATAATTAATGATAAGTCGCGATCCAAGCATCATGAATTTTAGATTTGTGCATTTACACTTCTGCCCAAATTGTTTTACGGACGGGACCCTGTGTCGTCGTTGTTCGTTTGTTTGTTTTCTCGTCAGCAAGTAGTTAGTACTTAGTTAACCTAGAACAAAGTTTTCATGTACCCAACAATTGTAGGCCACGCTTATCGAATGTGAAGGTTTGTTGTCCACGTTGAAGTAACTACAGACGGATTCCAATCCAAGACACCGTCGAGTAACTGAAACCAATAGGCCAGTCACACATCTGTCTTTGAGTTTTATTTTATTTGGTAATCACGGTTATCTGTTTCCTCTGGACTAACTTATGGCTGTTAAAGTCGAACAACTATGTTTTAATTGAAGTCAATTGGTTGGTGGTGACTAGCAGTGGAATCCAGGATG